>JAPYYV010019555.1:8009-27582 GCA_030522625.1 Copidosoma aretas
GCGGGAGGCGCGCCTCCCGTCGTGCACTCGCCGGCGGGGGGGGGGGGGGGGGGGGGGGGGGGGGGGGGGGGGGGGGGATTAGAATTAATTGAGCCCGGAGAATATAAGTATGTATAACAGTGGCGCGGGGCGCGAGCAAGAGCCGAAATTCGCTCGACGGTTTGTGCAGCGCCGAGGGAGAGAACAGAAGGCGGATAGATTGGAGGCGAGGAGGCGGAAAAACGAGAAGAAAAGCTCGCCGTCGGTGGCAGCAGCAGCAGCAGCAGCAGGAACGGTGATGGATGCGTATATATGTATATGCAGGTGCTCCCTCTCTCTCTCTCGAGATGATCTATATTCGCCGGGGCGCCAGAGCGTTATATAGAGGGGGGAGAAAGCACAGGCCGAAGGGAGGGAGGGTGACAGAGCGACCTACATTTCCGGAGAGCAGCCGAGGTATGTAGTGGTGCAGCCAGCTACTATGTATGTATATACACCACCGACGCCGTGTGTGTGTGTCTGGGTGGGTCGTATGCAGGGTATAATATAACGTGTGATGCAAGCGAGCGCCGAGGACCGGCCGAGGAGCGCGAAACAGGTGCGGCTTTGAGCGCCGAAGATGAGCCGAGGGGGGGGGGGGGGGGGTTTGTGACGGGGAGGGGGCGCGGGGGGGGCTGGGTGAAATTGAGATGGGTGGGGTGTGTTGTGATCCGTGGGGGATAATACGATCGGATGGTAAACGCTGCCGCGAATCATTATTATAAGGATGCATGTATGGTAATTGGATTATACGGTAGCAGGGAGCGCGATGCGCGCACGCGCGGTACAAAATACGATGCCGTGCCGAAAATAACGGCCAAGCTCGCGCGCACTCGATAATTAAAAAGGGCACGCGCCGCGAGCGCTGCTTTTCTTTTTTACTCTCCACCTCCTCTCTCCCCCCCCCCTTTCCTCCCACTCGCTGCATCTGCCGTCTCGTAAAACATCTCTCGCCTCCCTCCGCCCCCTCCCGCTGAGCTCAGTAATTTTGGTGCAGCTCGGATAAATTATACACTTCATCTCTCCGCTCTCTTCGTGTTTACTTTTCTCGTGTCGCGCTTACACGCCTCTATACACGTACCGCTCGGCGGATGGCGCGGATGCTGCACGCGTGTACCTATGATACACATGCACATACAGGCCGAGGCGCTTTTAAGCCAAAGCGCCTCTCGTTCCTCGCGATGTCACTCCAAATATAAGTGTACACGAGGCTCTTTTTACGCCCCCTTCCCCGCGCTCTTTCCGTGATTTTAATAAATCCTCGGGCTTCCCTGTCGAAAAATAGAAGGAATGCTCGAAAACATTTTTATCTCCCCCCAGGCCGCTTGGGCAATCCTCTTATGCCTATACTTCGCTCTAAACGGCTTGATGGAGCAATCATTTTTCTCACAACTGATGGTGGAGTACATTTTTTTAGCCGACCAGTTTACGTCGAATCGTTGGTTGCAGAGTACAAAGAAATTCGGATATGTTTTATACACGGTACGATCTGTGATTTCAATTTTTCGTCAATAGTATCATACATCAGCAGCTTTATTTATGTTGTTGTTGCCCTGATCAACTATTTTGGTATTTCAGTCACTATACGAAGAAAAAGTGTCGTAATGGACGAAATTATTATTTCATTTGGAAGTGTTGGGGACACAGTATAGAATTAATTTTTCAAAATTACTGTTTTCAGAGTAAAAATAACCATTTGGCATAAAATAATTGTTGATCATGCGAGTAGATAAATATCCTGCATAAAATAGTCATTTTTACCACAACACCTTTCTTCGGGTACGTGCTTTTTTTTTAATCTAACATACACTAAAGCCATCTGGTGGACATTTTCAAAGAGTTCCCGAGACTCCCGAGAGACGAATAAAATGTCGTGGTGAGCGTCGATCGACATAGTAGAAATCTGTCCAGTAATTTTGTTGGCACTTGCTACGGTAGTACCGAGTACCGAAACGAAGATTATTATTATTATGGTGTTAAAATGGTGTTACTGGTGTTAATTAAAAATGGTGTTACCCATGTGGGTATATCTTATAAAATACAACAGTTACACAAACGTCTTGAAGAAAAATTGTGTACGGCAAATAATGTATGAAGTTTAAAATTTAATAGTTTGCATCGAAACCAGCAGCTAAACAAGCCAAAATTTAAAATGATTCTCGTAGTGTATTGTAGTTTGTAGATAATTTTACGCCGAGTAAAATTTATTTGCCAGAAAGTGTTGAAAATTATTTATCGATCTTGACAGTATATCATTGGCTCGTTGAATAATATAGGAAGGACAGGCGTCGATAACTTATAATGTGCATGAATTACTGATGCTTCACTTGAGCTGCCGTGGTCTTGGTTTTTTATTTAATCATCTGATGATCCTTCATGACTTTGGTATTTCGCAAGGATATACTAGAAAATTACTCTAGTGTCCCACACCTGAATACGTCTCTAAAACACGAAAGTCGGACGTCCCAAACAAAGTATCTCACAATATAGTGATGAACAGTAAATTTCATTTTTGACAAATTTTGAGACTTGGAAAAACAGTGGCTAAGGCATAGTTTACATATCTTTTTAGGATTTTTCAAAATGATATAATCTGTGGAATGATTGTACGTACTTCTAAGATTTTTCTCAGTTATACAATTTTTATTTTACGATATTGTTTTTAGCCGATATTTTTTCATCCAAAAGAGTTTTTCCTTTTAACATTTAAAACTGATACTCGAAGAAAAATCAAGTTCAAAATGATTCGCTAAAAGTGACTCTATTTTAACATAATTCTACCATTATGTATTAAAAACATTCTAAAATCAAAATTTCTATGATTTGAAATAGTTTTAAATATCTCTAAACGTGTGAAAATGTAAAATTCAGCAATACAACAATCTTATTAGTATCTTGGAACATTTTCGGAAAAGAATCCCAACATATCTTGAAAAAACTCATAAAGATTGTAAAAGTAGTCCTCCAGTAGCTTTTCCTCCGCGCTTCGAAAGTCGTCCGAAACAGTCTCAAAAACGGTATCCACTATTCAGTGCAAAACAGTCGATCCTCGATCATTAACTGCAGTGCACGCGAGCGACGAAGTGAGCTGTCGACGATTGTTGCGCCGAATGAAAGGGAGCGAGAAAAAATGCAGGTGGGTTGTTCGGAGGAAAAGAGAAAAGGAAGAAACCACTTGGCCTCACGTCTGCGGCCAAAATTTCTCGCCGAGGTGCACTCCACCACCACCACCACCCACCACCAGCAGCTACATGTACTATACTCCCCAATTATACGACTGACTGATATCTATACGCGACGCGGTAGCCGCGACGATCATCGTCATCGGAAGAACGGCTGCACATCGTGGCGTCGGCGGCGGCTCACCGACGACGACTACTTAGTTGGCAAAGAGCTGGCCGAGCTTTATTTATAGCCCGGGGAGGCCGAGGTGCGTTCCAAAACCTCTTCGCCAGACTTTGGTGAGCGAAGCAGCAGCAGAGTAGTAAGAAGTCAGTGCAGCGGCGCCTACTTACCTTCGCCGATGCCTCCGAGGCTCGTTGCGATCGCCAGTGCGGAGTGACGGATCGGTTAGGCCGCGGACAAAAGCTCTCGAGCGCTCGCGCGTCGCGAAGTGCAAGTGGAGCCGAAAACGTGAGGTCTTTCAAAAACCACCGCAGGAGATGCCACCGGGAGATAAAAGCTCCTCGGGTCGTGCATCACGAGCTTGCAGAGAGTGACGAAGAGGCCGCTTGCGCGCGAGACTGGGCTCGATCGGCACGTGTCTTCGAGTCGTGCTCGGATAGAAGAAAGAGAGAGAGATACAGCAAACGCCTCGCAATACATGAGGCTGGACCTCGTCGAGATCGCGATACCTACATGTGTCGGCCTATGCCGGGAGAGGATATTCGTGGCCGCTGCCACTGCAGCAGCAGCTGCCATCATTGTCACCAGCAGTGCCGAGACAGCTGACGACTGTTGGGGCTCGGGAGGAGCGGGACGTTCTGAGGAGAGCGGAGCAGCGGTGCTTTAGTCCGTGTACGGTGTATGCGCGCAGGCGTCGGAAAGATGGCACACCTGCGACGCCCGATCAGGCGCGATCACTACAAGCCCTTCGGCAGGAGGAAGGTAAATTGTGCACGGGTGCAGGCCGTTGATACGTAAATTTAATTTCCCTCGGCTCCCATATCGTCGTCTCGATTGATTTTTTCTACTTATTAGACTACAAGTGGGATTTTTACCCCACAAATTTCTAAATTAGTCTGCATTGATGATACAAGAAAGTTAAAGTTATGTTCCTTTAACTAAATTTTGATTTAAAAAAAAAACGTGTTACCTCAAGTTGTTCGGTGCATTCGACAACTGAGAAAGCTTCACTCCCGCGGTTAACCGCAAGCCAATTAGAAAGGTCGGACTGTAGATCAGCCGAGAGCCAACCCAAACGAAACATTTTTGGTACTCTGTTGTACCTATTAAAATTGTTTTTAAAAAGTTTTCGAATCCCTGAGTTGATGGAATCAAAATCTTGCTTCGAAATAATTCTGAAATATATAATAAAACCACAGTCGACCCTGACGCCTCATTGTTTTAAAGTTATAACCAAATAATCATCAAAGTATCACATCAAATAAACTTTCGGCTTTCTTATCCTGTCACCATTCGAAAAATTTATTCGATGTATTTCGATTTATTTTGATTATACGCCACGACTTTGGAACAAAATAGTATCAGAGTCTTTTATTTTGCCTTATTTCATACTTCTATATCCAACAAAATATACTCCAAAGTTTTATTCAAATCCATGACCTGCACCTTGTAAGTTCTCCTCAACAGAGAAGTGGTTGAAAGGTCAAGAGCTTTAGCGAATATCTCAGTGAGAAATACTCACTGTAAAGGTTGTATTAAGGTTTGACAATCGTGACCGTGAGAGCAAGTTCCAATTTCATGCAATATTAAAGCAGCGTTCAGGCGTCACGTGTACTGCTTCCTCATGTCTCTATTCTTTGACTCTCCTTGTCATTGTTATTGTAAATCGGTAATTTGAAACCTTTCCCGATCCACGAGGACACCGATCTTTTAATCGTTTTAATTTTAATACATATTATTGTACAGAGATAGTTTTCGATTTCCGTCAACTCAAAGGTGAAACAACCGTCCTTACGACGATGACGATACGGTTCGCCAGATCATTTTACACATATTAAATTTACAACTAAATGATACTTGCGATATTTGTTTCCAATCAATGCGTCGTCGTGCTTCTGTTCGCAGTTACTCTTAATCTTAGTACTTCCGTCTTAGTGTATTATAAATTCCACACGTTCACGCGTGCATTGTTATGTTCATATTGGAAAAAGAAAAAGGAAAATTGGCTAAAGAGTCATGCACTGTAAACCCAAGTGTTTTGTTTTCTCTCACGAATTTCAAATACTTTCGTAAGTTTACTTTTTCAAACGGTCAGCTATTTGATTTTCAGCACTCGATTATAAAATACTTGAAACGTGTGGAAATAAACCACTCAAACGTTCAAAGTGTGTAATCATTGATCCTTTTCAAACAAAGTCCCAAAGCGTCCGTAAATTAAATCGGACGAAATTGTCACCAATACGTGACGGAGATCCAACACTCAATTTTTTTATTTTAAAACCCTCAACTCTGCAGTACGGCTAGCTAAAAATAATCCAATCGTCATCCGAGCTCAACACATTAATTCATCAGCATCGAAAATCCCCACGATGAGCCGGCATTTTAAACGAGGAAATACCCAAGGAACACTTCCGTGCGTAAGAATCGACTAGCTCCCCGCGCCTATACTAGGGAGTCCAAAAATAAGAATGCCTGGCTGGCATTAAAATTTCGCTCCAGTATCGGACTCGCCCGTGTAGCACCGCCCACGCAACGTCCATCAGAGTGCGATGGTAATACACAGCAACAGCCCCTCGTGCGGCATAATATGCAGACCGCAACACCCGAAAATAAACACGCGCACGTACATCTCGATCCGTCCAGGATTTGCCGGGAGAGCGCGTCGCGGGATCGGCACGAGGATCCGCCCCCGCCGCCCTTTTTCCCGCCGCCCTTACTCCTTCGCGTTCCATTCAACTTAGACTCGCCGACCCGCATAGTATACACACAGACAGCCGTATACCCTCGGCGAAAGGCGAACTGGCCTGCACAGCCCACTCTCGCTTTACCGAGCTTTTATCTTACCGTATATTTTTCGAACCGTATATTCTGTTTAATTTTGAAATAATTTTTTGGCGAGTCGACCGTTCGCGCTAGCGATTTATAACACGTGCCTGAGAAGGTCTGGTAATACAACCGACGAAACCGCACGTTCAGGAGCATTCGTGTGCTTTTATTAATTGTCCAAACGGATCTGCGAGAGAATCTGTTGAACGACGCGCGTTTAATTTTTCATTCCGGCGTAATACGCTAAATTTTGTAAGACTCTGAAGCGTCACAGTCTCTAGTAGTGTTCGTGACTCCCAAAAAATGTTACGTTGTCCATCCACGTGGGTCGAATTTGCGGATGGGCGGGCTCGTAAACCAGTTAGACTGGGCCTATTATTTAGTCACGGTTCGTGCAATAGCAGCAAAACCGCTCTCGAGCCGTGTGATGGGTTAACAAGGTGGAATCGTGTAACATGCATGCACTCACCCTACAAAAGAGCGATCTACCTTGCCGGCTTACTAGTGCTTTCGATCATTACATCCATATGCATATAAAGCTGTATGTTATCATTCTTCGTTTCGTCACTGTACCTTTGATCACTCTTGAAAAAAAACCAATTGCATATCGAAGATCGGTATTTCCAATAATTTCTCCAACAAATAAGTAAACAAACACATGAATATGCTCGTTTCTTCTCTTGTTACTCTCACGCATTTTATTTCTCCCCTGCGTTCTCAAACATTTCGATCAGTCCATTGTACATCTTCAGTTGTTTACCCATACTACCGATTTTCACCTGTCAACGCACGAGTAACATGATTTTGGCTCCATCAATGAGAATCAACACACTCATCAGCGACAGGGTTCGATCCAATCCAAACAATAATTCGCCATAGACGTACACACATGGGCGGCACGTATTATCGGGGGCGAGCTTGATTCCAAACGAATGAGGGAAAAAAAAAAACCAGCTCGAGCTTGTTATCATACCAATACACAAATATGCACACCGTCGGTACGACAACACGTGTGCTGGCCGGATCGTCGGGGGGTGTGCGACGATGCTGCTTCTGTATATACCGCGCACCAACATGTATACACTCTCTCTCTCTCTCTCTCTCTCTCTCTCTCTCGGCCAGCTACCATACACACCCGCGCACTCGGGGGTAGGAGGCAGTAGGGTGCAGTGGCCCGCCGCTCGGCGGAGGGGTTTTTCCGGATCGATATCCACGTTGTACAGCAGAGAAGGAAGGGAGGGAAGGCTGGGTCGGCGATGTCTTTGCCGTAGCGCCACCACCACTTGGCTCTCTCACTCTCTCTCTGCCTCCCCCGGCCCGTACACCAATAACCGGAGAGAGAGTCATCGGCCTCGGCGCTGGGTCGCAAGCGCCGGCGCAAGCACCCGCACACAAGCTCGGCTCGCTCGTTGGCGCATACACATATATATATATAAACACGCGGCACGACGGACGGGCGGACCGATGTTGATATAGCTGATGGGGTACACCTACATCGGTTACTCCAGTCGTGCCGCTCCGCTCGCTCGACCAACACAACGGCAGCAGCAGCAGCAGCAGCAGCAGCAGCAGACGCGCAAGCTCGAAAAGCGTCTGGCGCGTGCACGCGTACTTTAGTGTACCTAACCCCCGACAGCAGCAGCAGCAGCGGTGCATCGTAGCTTCCACCACGGGATCGGAATAAAAGGAGTAGTCCGGACCAGCGGCCGCGTGTCCGGTATGCGGTCGAGGAGGAGCGCCGCCTTTGCCGCCGCTACTGCTGGTAGACTACGACGACGACGACGACGAAGACGCGAGAGCGTGACGTGACCCAATTTTTCACCAGTGTCGGCCGCCCCCGCGCCCCGAGCTGCGGGGGTTCAACGTATCACGGAGGAGGAGCACCCAGTGCCACGTTGTTCTTGTTGTTGTTGTTGTTGTTGTTGTTGTTGTGTCCAGAGTCAGCGCCGGACGGGGCAGTAAAATGATCGACAGGTGAGCGAGTCCGGGCCAGGGCGCGGGAGGACGTTCGTCCGTCTGTCTGTTGGTTCCGTCCGCGCGATAGCAACCACAGAAGAGTAGGAACGGTGGTGCGGTGACGAGAAAAACATTACCCCACCCGATATACCCATCGCCCGCTTCATCGCCACCGCAGCCGAATGGCTTGCAGGAGAAAGCGCAAAAAGCTGCCGCAGCTGCTCCTCGGCTGCTCGGATGGTTACACCAAGTGCTGGTGATGGTTGTTGTTGTTGTTGTTGTAGCGACGGAGGGCCGGTTCCCCTTCGCGGATCCAGTGCTCGTGGGATCACATTAGTGTTGTAGTGCTGCTGATTTGGACAAATCCACCCGCAGCAGCGGGAGGTCGGTCAGCTCGGGAGGGCTGTAGAGAAGGAGGTGGAGGAGGGTCCAATCTTTTTGGAAATGATCGGATACAACCAGCACAATTCGGGCTACAATAAGCTGTTCACTCAGGTATATGCACCCACTATTAGGATGATGTACGATACGATCATTCGAATCGACGATTTATCCCGCTCGGAATCGCCGATCGGGGGGAGCTGCTGGGACGAGCGCTGTGCAGCTCGCTCGCGGGCTCGGAGCGGAAAATCGTGACCCGTTTTTGCGGCGATGTCGATAGCGTTTTATAATTCACCCGTCGTGTGCCCCGAGTCCGAGTAGTAGTACATACCCATGTCTGATCATAATCGGGTGCCTCTACTTACGTTCTCTCTCTCTCTCTCTCGGGTGCGTTGGTCTGCTCACTATAGTACTTGTTGTATCCATCAGTAATTTGGAGTGAAGGGTTTCTCGCCGTCTAATGCAATAGCAACGCGTCCCTCGGGCTAGCCACTATAATTTTCAGTGATTAAAAAAAGGCACCCTCCCTACGGTACATTACGCCCTATTGCAATGTACCCAATGTCGCTGAATCCCGTCGAGCGCGACTTTGAACCAATTACCCCTTCGCACGATCAGGAATTCAGGAGAGGAGTTGGAAAAAAAAAAAAAAAAAGATAGGGGCAAGTGCGTCAGCTAGTTTTTTTATCGATCCACCGATCGTTAGTCGGACGAAGGTGATCTGCACTTTTCTATTTTTTCACGAAACAACAACAGTCGCTCCGAGCGTGCACGGAAAGTAGGCGCGGGAACAACGCCGTAGCCGCGTGTCTATTAAAGCATTTGTCCACATCATCGTATCTATATTAGACATGCACGCGCGCGCGTGTATTATACCGTGGCAAGGCCGCAACCACCATCGTTCTTTCTCGGGGGAAACGGGGTGATCAACGTAACTATATATGTACATGTAAAAGCAGAAGCGACAACTATAAACGAGCCGCGCGCGCTTTGCCCATCGGCCCGGTGAGTAAGTATAAGCGCGAGTGAATATAAACGAGAGGCGGCCTGCACGAAACTATACGTATACCTACAATGTAACAGTGTCCAGGTGTACAGGTATTATATAGTTGCACGATACGCTCTTTGAATCCTTTGAACGCGCGCTTAGCTCGCGGAGAGCCGATTATCCGCGCCGCGTCGCGTCGTTGTTATTCCCGCGCGAGGAGGCCAGACTCCGTTCTTTCTTTTTTTTTTCTCCCCCATCCCCTTCTCCGATCAACTTTTTTTTTTTTTTTTTCTCTCCTATCTGTTTTCCTTCCTCCTTACATATATACATGTGGCCGGATCTCTCGGGGCTCACTTGAGCCCGATGCGGTGTAGGTACTCTGTACATATACAGAATAACTGTACACCACGCGCGCGCACACACGCCCTTTGACTCTTTGGTTCTGTCCGCCCGTCTGCGTCGCTGCTGCTGCTGCTGTTGTTGTTATTCCCGGCTACTCTCGGCGAGCTTTTATTTCCCTTCGATCGACCTTCCGAAGAACCTTCCGACACTTTTTTCCTTTCAACTGAACAGCAGACGCTGGGGTAGTGTCCGTACACTCCGCGGTGTGCACTATATACATTCGTTTCATCGCTGAAATAATTATTTCACCTCGCTCGCTTCGTCTATTTTTCACCGGGCGCGCTCTTCTTGTTTTTTTCCAATAAAATTCGCTCCGCACGTGTATTCTCCCGTGAAATCTATAGGGCTCCGGTTCAAGCCGCACCCCCCGGGGGTCTCGGGCGGGAGAAAAATGAGGGGGACTGAAAAAAGAAGCAATAAGCAAGAGAGCAAAGTTATTGCACTCCGGGCTGCCGTGTGTGCTCGAATTTATTGCGCACGAGAAAGTCGGATGCTGCTGCAGGTACATCGTGCGTACGGAGTGTTAATCAGTACAAGAGACGGAAATTTTTCATCGACGGTTGGTCGACGGATCGACGATACCCCACGCGCTCGATCACCGTAAGCTCGTTGCGTGTGCAATCCCCGTAGAGTCGTTGTTGCTGGTGGGCACGCCGTGCACTATGAGAAACCCGATTCTTCGCCCTCGCTCTATTGAATGTTTTGTTCTAATTTATATAAAAATCGAGAAGATATTTCATCGAATGGAATTATTATTTTTTACGTTTGGTCGTACGATGATGGACTAAATTTTTTTTCTCAAAATTTTCCTTGATTCAACGAACCGGGTTTCTCGGTGTATCTACCATAGTAAACTTTCGACGCCCATACTTTGAAACATCATTCACTTACCGACGATAGAAGCCCCGCTCCAAAAAAATGTTTGTCGTACAAAAAAAAAAAAAAAAAAGCCTAATGAAATAACACACCAAAGGACGAACGAGACCGTCGCCCGGCCCAAATAACAAACTAAAGTACGTACGATATTGTCGCAGGGCTCGGCCGACTCGAACTACTCGCAGCCGAGCTCGGATCTCTCGCTGGACGAGGAGAAGGAGAGCTTGCGCCGCGAAAAGGAGAAGCAGGCCCTCAACCAGCTCGACAAGGCCAGGGTGAGTCGTTTTTGATGCTTCTTAATACTCTGTTGTTTATCTTCTTTCTTCCCCCCTTACCCTCCCTCGATTTGACTGTACGATGGACCCACGCGCGCCGCGTTACACGTGCGCGTCCCTTTTCTCCGAGCCATCGAGTCCCGACGCCCACAGGCGCCGTCGGGACGATTTTTGCCCCCCCCCCCCCCCCCCCCCCCCCGCCGCCCCCCCCCTCGGTTTTTCCCGCCTCACTGTTCCTAATATGCGTTTCGATCGATCGATCCGAAAAAAAAGAGGGGGAAAAAAACCAAACCAACACGTTTTGCAGACGAAGCCGGTAGCGTTTGCGGTGCGAACGAACGTCAGCTACGACGGATCCATCGACGACGACTCGCCCGTCCACGGCTCCGCGATCAGCTTCGACGTCCGGGACTTTCTTCACATCAAGGTAACCCCAGCGCACCTGCTCGTCGGAATCACGAGTCGCCGACGCTCGCGGGTGATGAGTATAAAACTATATGTAGCTGACATTCGTGTGTTTTCTCTCGCCCCTCCCGTCGACGACGACGCACGGCGCAGGAAAAGTACGACAACAACTGGTGGATCGGGAGGCTCGTGAAGGAAGGATGCGAGGTCGGCTTCATCCCGTCGCCGATAAAGCTGGAGGCCCTGAGGGCCCAGGCGAGCGCCGCACGCGGTACCAAGGGCCTCTATTCGAGCGCACGCGGAGGGTCTTCGGGGAACCTTGGTGAGAGCGGTATGCCCTCACGAGGTTCCACACCGCCCACACCAGGTAGCCCAGTGTGGTCCACATGCGTGCCCCCCCCCCTCTCTCTCTCTCTCTCTCTCTCTCTGTGTATATTAACACGATACATCTGGCATACGTGCTGTTTTTCTTTTTCTCGTATGCGCGTATGTATCTGGATGATTTACTGTACACACAGCGATGATGACGATATTGTTGATTGCATATTCGGTCGGTCGGTCGGTCGGTCGGTCGGTCTGTGTATGGGTTTGTTGTGTTGATGAGTGTAGCTGGTGTACAGTACGGCTGCGTGTATTTTTTTACGTCGTATTTAATTTTCCATGATGCCGTTGTGCCGTACCCCAGCTGCATGCGCCATCTCACACATATACTATATGTACCCACTGTTGGCATTTTTTTTTTTTTTTTTTTTTTTTTTTTTTTTTTTTTTTTTTTTTTTTTTTTCTTTTTTTTTTTTTTTTTTTTTTTTTTTTTTTTTTATTTTTTTTTTTTGATGACACTCTTTTTGTACTGAACATGACGTATCACGACGTATCACGTGTGTTGTGTTTGGTTTACTTGGTATAATGTGAGCGATCGCGCGAAAAATCATTGGCTACGTGGTCCGAAAGAAATTGGAATTTAGTTCTTTGTACGTCAAAGTGAAAATCGTGGTGGCAATCCGAAAGCGACTGTTAACCAGAAGGCTTTGTATCGGTTAAAAAATTTGCGCGAATAACGTACTTAGAAAAAAAAAAGAAACATTCATCATTTGATTCCAAAACAAATAAATTGGAAAAGAATCGAAGGATATTTCAATGATTTTTTTTTTTGCAATTAATGATGAAAGTGAAATTTGGAGGGTTCATTTTTTTATTTTAATCTAAATAAAAATCGTTAAATAAAGTACGCGAAAAAACTTTTGAATGATACTTGATCGACGGAAAAATTATACCACAATTAGTTTGAGAATTTCTATAGTGAACAATGTCAGTTCAAAAGACGTGCAAAAAACAATCTTATGCTTTGTTTTGGACCATTACGTATAAACGATTTTTTGTGTATTTGCTCATATAAAAACTTACATGTTTTCGTGCGACTAACTTTTACAAGTCCATGCAGTGCGACGAATGAATGGGAGTTCGAGGAGGGAATAATAGAGTGAAGAACCCCGTTTTCTCTTCGTTGCATTACTTGACTTGCTCTTTATTACCTCTCTGTGTACTTGATTAATTGTTCTCTTACTACGTGCAATGTGTATATAATATAATATATGCAAAATGATGAAATCAACAACTACTCTGCTGCAGTATACATATTACTACAACAACTATTATTATTATTATTATTATTATTATTATTATTATTACTATTATTATGATTTGTGTATTATTAATATACAATGTGGTACTTACTTGTTTCTGTTCTCCGTCTACTTGCTCTCTGTGAAGTAAACTCAACCTCGTACCCTCGAAGACCCTCGAGGTAGTAATTTTAACAATTGTCGATCGATTAGTTACGATCGACGGCGTGCTATTCGCTCTATATATATAAACACTACGATTCATGTAGAGCTGATGC
The DNA here is from genome assembly GCA_030522625.1 of Copidosoma aretas. Lineage (NCBI taxonomy): Eukaryota > Metazoa > Arthropoda > Insecta > Hymenoptera > Encyrtidae > Copidosoma > Copidosoma aretas. Next base: position 21,382 of record JAPYYV010019555.1, read on the forward strand.
GGATACATTATTCCATTATTACATATACGACGCCATGATCTCACACTCGCACATTTGTATACATCTCGTTGCAACTTACATTTTTTGTATTCATCGTTATTATTACTATTATCATTTTTTATTATTGCAGTCATAAAATTTTTTCCAATCGGCAGCCGTAATGTTTACAAATATTGGCTTTTTCTACTTTTTTGAACATTTTGTTCGAGCCTATTTTCATATGTATTTCAAGACATGATAAGACCCATAGGCCCATTAATGGTTACAGAAGCAAAGAGCAATTGATTATAACATCCCTGAGTAGAGAACTTGTGCTTGATAGTTGTTTTATTTTTTTGTTTTTATTTACCTGCAAGAGTATACATATTTACCTATTCCGTTGATTTCTTCTAAAGATTCGCCTGATAAAAAGTTATTATTATTGCTTCAATCACTACGACTGGTCATTTTTTTTAATCATAGGTAACTAAATATACGTTATATCACTTTTCCAATCAGTTCTTGATTTTTCATTGATTTAAAACTTTTTATCAGGGTATTTATAATATGTACTTATTATTATTTGATAGCGTACTAAATATTTTATTTGCATATTTAAAAAAGTTAAGATTTTCTCGATTTATGTGTGAAAATATAGATTTACCGATTAATTTATGGATTTACATTTTCGTGAGAATAAAAAAAAAAGCAAAATATTGATCTATAATATATTGTAAACGTTACGAATCAGATTCATGTTTCGATTGCGGGATTTAATTTGAAATTAAATATAATCATAAAAATGTCGCTTTCATCACGCATTAAATACGCAATAGTTTCAAAATTTTTTTCTCAAATATCACGAAAATGATCAAGTAGTATGTAAAAAAAATAAAAATAGTCTCCGCAGCATTATCATAGCTGTGTGCCGATCAACCACATCAAAGCATGCGCAACCAAACCGTCTGCCGGCTTTTCGTGCGCTTCTGGTCCTTTTCGGACAAAATTTTATCCTCAACAGAGCGCGCAAAAAGTCACACGACGAGGCCCAAGCTTGCATTCGAGTGTAGCTTGCTCACGTAGTGTCGTACAGTAGTTTTTTGCAACCAACCAACAAACAGTGTAGTAGCTGCGAGCCGGAGAGAAAATATTACGGAGATGCGTTTGGTCTTTTGCCAGGCGATGACAACGACAGCGTGGGCAACACCCGCACGGGCAGGGCGACGCTCACGACTCCTCCAGCCAAGGAGAAGCGGAAGAACTTTTTCAAGAAGCCGGTAAACACTCTTGATCAATTTTGTCCCCCCTTATTATCCTTTTTCTTTTGTTTACTCGTCCACGTCCAACGATCCGTCAGTAATTTCCCTGGTAGCGTTATGTAAAAATTGCGCTGCAGTTGGTGGCTAAGACTCGTATTGCTAGTATCGTTGGTTTTCATATCTCTTTTGTCGCTCATCCTTTACCTCGTACGAGCTTTCATCGTGATACACATGCCATGGAAATTCCAGAGATCCATCATATATGCTTTTCTCTTCCGATGTATTTGGGGTAATTTTGCGTGCTACGCGCGAAAAAAAAAAAGGATTTGATGCTGTAACGCTGAGTATATAGAGCCAGTGTATAGTTTAGATGTTTCAGTAAGGCGCGCTGCTTTGAGGCAGTTCCCGTAGCGCATTTGGTTTTTTTTTTTTTTTTTTTTTTTTTTTTTTTTTTTTTTTTTTTTTTTTTTTTTTTTTTTTTTTTTTTTTTTTTTTTTTTTTTTTTTTTTTTTTTTTTTTTTTTTTTTTTCAATACAATTGTCAACGCCCGTGCTTTTGCCGTAAAAAGTTGTACCATGCGAATAATGACACCGACGAGGCCACTAACTGTTTTCAATGTTTGTTTTCGATGTTTCTTACAATCGACCATCAATCCCGTGCTCCGAAGTCTTACGTAAGTGAGAAAACTCAAGCTCAGCAACTGCTGCTGTCTGACTATTGGTCTTCTGTTTCTTTCACTCTTTCTCTATTACTTTCTTCATTTTACCAACATTCAACAATAACAAAGATACAAAAACAAATAAACGTTGCAGGAAACGGCGACACCCTACGACGTGGTCCCTTCGATGAGGCCCGTCGTGTTAGTGGGACCATCCCTAAAAGGTTACGAAGTTACTGACATGATGCAGAAGGCGCTTTTTGATTTTTTGAAACATAGATTCGAGGGCAGGTGAGACTTTTCGTGAATTATCGTGTCCCTTGTGCGGCTCGCGTGTGCACATGCAACGCTGACGTTTATACAATGTATAAACTGTGTATAACTTTCAGAATCATAATAACGAGGGTGATGGCGGATATATCCCTGGCCAAGCGGTCCCTGCTGAACAATCCGACCAGAAGGGCGATAATGGAGCGCTCGACGAGTAGGAGTAGCTGCCTGGCGGAGGTGCAGGCCGAGATCGAGAGGATCTTCGAGCTCGCCAGGACGCTCCAGGTACCTACCTTTCAGCCCCTTGGCTCGGAAGAAAGCGTACGAATAAAAACTGATCCATCGTCTGCCCCCCTGCCCCCAAAGCTGGTCGTACTGGATTGCGACACGATAAACCACCCGTCGCAGCTGGCGAAGACGAGCCTGGCCCCGATAATCGTGTACCTGAAGATCTCCTCGCCCAAGGTCCTGCACAGACTGATAAAGTCGCGCGGCAAGTCCCAGGCCCGGCACCTCAACGTGCAAATGGTTGCCGCGGAGAAGCTCTCGCAGTGCCCCTCCGAGATGTTCGACGTCGTGCTGGACGAGAACCAGCTCGACGAGGCCTGCGAGCACGTCAACGAGTACCTCGAGGCCTACTGGCGGGCCACGCATCCGCCCACCAGTCCCGCGGTACCGCGGCCCATGACCAATGCCCCCGACGCCCCCATGGGCGACGGAATGACTCCCCGCGGCACCTCAGGTAAATTGGACACGCGTATGATGTATTCAATTATTTATTTTGCAATACCAACGAGGACGATGATGATGAAACTCCTCCACGCTCCTCCCGTAATACGTATCCGATCCGGCCGTCCTGAATCACTCATCGCTGTGATATACATGTATACTATTGGTATACTACATCAGCGCTAGTATGCTCATCATTATTGTATTTTTTTTTCTCTCATGTGCAGCCAACCGCGACCGGGAGATTTACTACGGCCACGAGCCTCGAGGTAATCTACCTTGTCAAGCCCTGCACTGTGTTCTTCTTCTTCTTCTTCTTCTTCTCCGCACGCTCTTAATATTCCATCTTTTTCATCTATACTTGTCGGTCGTCCCTTTTTTCCATCCATCTCTATTATATCTTTATAAAATTAAAAAAAAAACCAAATTGCCTTTCTTTCTCCATCTCTCTATTTTACGCTATACCTACTTATTTGCACACGTGAATAATGTTTTTCTCTTACTACTTTATTTGTACGAATTTGTCACAAGCGCTCAGGCGTAATACACCAATACTTGTCTAAAGTTTTCGACTATATATTTTTACTATACCTACTCTATACGAATTTGCACGTAAATGTTGCATGACTTAGTGTCTCTATACTAGGTATTATAAACTGCACTATATTTTTCATACATCCATAACTTGCTCCTCATCTCTCACTTTTTGCTACAATACGTATATTCTTCACTTCTCTCGCCTTCGATCGCTGCTGCTACTGATGGTAGACAACCTTTTTTATCACACAATCGTAAGTATCGGGCAAGTGGCAGCAGCGAACGTAAGCAGCACAGCAGCCTCGATCATTCGGTCATTTTCACCGTTCACCCAATATTGTAATTCAGTCTATATGTATACGGCATTTTCATTACTTATTATCATCACTCCATTTTTCATTAACGCGCGCATGGTATACCGGAAGAAGTAAAGGAGGTGGTGAGGGGTCCGTGCAAATGAGAATGCTCGAGGCGACACGTCTCTAATCATTTTGGCTAGGATGATCATTAGCTCATGTACTTTTCGTGTTTCTTTTCAGCGTCAATGTATGGATCAACGCATTTGTACTCGCCGCAGTGAGAAAGCCGCGCTTGTATCTCTCTTCGCTTGTTCCGTTAGTTCAAACTTATCACTCACATTTTTACTTTTTTTTTTTTCACTTTACTTGATTCACGCTCATTGATAAACATTGTCTTTGTTTCTTTTTTTATACATACATGATGTATCAGTGTCCTTATTTTTCATGCAGAAACTTTGCTCATTTTTTACATTTATATGTGATTGTTGATCATTTTCATTTATTGTATCCTGTCAATGTCTCATTCATTATTTATGCCTATTGTATTATTTGGTCTTTACTAAAAAGAGACTCTCAACTGCTTGATGAGTACACTCAATGTATATTTCATTTTGTATACGTCTATTTATTTCTTTGTTTATTTCTGCGGACCCTATATTATGCGCGATGCAAGACGTAAGAGGCGTAAACGTTGCGACAAAATAATCAAACGATAATTTGCCCGAGACAATCCAATGACAAGCAGATCAAGAGTTGGAACAAATAGAGAATCAAACGAACAAATCAAATGCCATTTTGTATGATAAAAAGTCCAATATTAAACATGGATCCGCGAAAGGCACAATTATCTCTGTGATTTCTTTTGTTGTCGCAAAATATAAAGCCACGGAACCACTGGCTGCCACGGGGATCATCAGAAAAGAGGGCAGGGTCACTGTGAGTCAGGAACCCAACTATTGAGGACCCCCAAGTTTGCTCGAGACGATTCAGATTTTCCGCTACTCTACTTCTGGGTGGCTACTATTCTCCCTTCCGTTTATGTCGTCGACAAAAGTCTAACCTGATATCCATACGACGAGGGCGACGACAGCGACAACGGAGGCGAGATGATTTTTGCGGACCAATGTCCAGAACAATATAGTTGATAATACTGTCTCCTTCAAGTGCTTCAAGGTTTTTCTCTTCCTTCAACTTTTCGCTTAGCCCAAGCAGCCCATGAGGGAAAAACGGCAAACAGAGTAGATGTAGAGTTTTCAAGTTTCTTTTTAGGATTTGTAAGATGGTGGGCTAGACCCGGTCACGTGCTTGCGTTCGTAAGTACGATTACTAGGAAAAACAATTAGAAAGAAGTTTGTCTGCATGGGCCCCCCCTATTTAATACAACGATGAACATTAGTCTTAACATTAGTCCTCCCCCCACCCCCTAAACCTACTTAGAATATTACAAAACTAGTTGGAGTCTAATATCAACTACAAAAACATTAATAATAATAATAACTCGCGGGGTCACAAAAAGAGTCTACGAAAACGACACAATACATTATGTACTTGGTGATTTTTAGTTCGCTGAACACTTATCCGAAGCTCAAAATTGCTCATTTCATGACGATTTTTTTATAAAGACTTGATTGAGCTTGATGTTCCATGATCCAAAAGTGCACCTGTGATGCTGTTTTCGTGTGCCCTTTACTTTTTTTGATCCTGCGCAAGCACAGTAGTAATCCTGATTAAAATACTTGAAAAATTGAAAAAATTTTGGTTTCATTGTCTGAATAGCAAAAAAAAATATAGTGGTTTTCCCTGCCTACGACCAAATGACGCTTTTTGAGCGTACACCGTCGTTGTTTGGTGATTGTGTTGTATATTTCATCATCTGCCATGGTTTTATGGATTTTGTCGATACAGCTGATCCCGTATACTACGAACGGTCCGACACCTCCTCACATAGACTAGGCCTCACATAGAATAGAAAACTATTAACAAGTCGCAACGTCGAAATATCGATCGAACCTTTGTTTTGTTTTATTTTTCAACCCCCCGACATGCTTCTCGACTTTTCTTTCTTTTTCTTTTGGTCTCTCTTTATGACGCAAACAAAAAGTGCTTGTGCCTTTTTTCATTGTTCTTCAGCTATAAAGCTTACTATGCTTGCACAGTGTGGGTGTGTCTACGTTTTTGTGCACATGATTTAAGAATTTTGTTTTTTTACTTAGTCCATTTGTCGTTTGACCAATGACACGCGCGCACACTGTTTCACGTAAATATTTCCAAAACACAACACGACCATCACCCATCACAGCCACTATTTTTTTTCTTCCCACCAAACACACACGCCCCAGCTTGTCCGACACACGCACATGTTTCCCGCTGCTGTGCATGTGATTTTCGTGAACTACGTTTATTTTGAATTTTACGAATGGTGTGTCCCAAAAAAAAAAAAAAAAAACAAAAAAAAAAAAAAAAAAAACAA
>JAPYYV010019558.1:0-12989 GCA_030522625.1 Copidosoma aretas
GTAATCGGTAACGCACCTATTTTTAAATCTCGCGCCCGAATTTTCCGGGGACCCGCCGGGGCTCTCTTCCCCCACTCTCTCGCCGCACTTTCGGACCCTACCGCCGGCCATATGGCATATATATACCGTCTGGGAAAAACGGGACCCCGCGCCGGCCACGCCTCCGGCGCCAGCCGTATGACATATATATATGATTCTATCTGGAAAAAGTGCACCCTTACTACTGTTGTATCATCTTAAGATCACCACAAATAAGCCATTTATGAGATTTGTAATAAGTTTTTTCTAAAAGAAATTTGAAACTTTCGGACGAATCTTTTAATATAGTTGAATGGGCAATAGGAATCGCTGCATATTCGTTGCCGTTATGAAGCAAAACCGCTTTTAAACTTGTCTTAGAAGAGTCTATGAACAGACGCCAGTTATCTGGCGAGTAAATATCTGTTTTGTATAAATTTATGAGGCCTATAATATCGTAGCAGTATATTAAGGAATTTTCACTGGAAAAGAATTTTACAAACATCTCTTCTCTCTGTCTGTAAATTGTTATTTTGGTTCCGGGCAATAATAAATTTCTTTCTTTATGCCTTAAAGCAAGTAATTCGGCTGCATCTTTGGGGAGATTGAGATCACGAATGAGGTCATCTAGAGCTTTTTGGTCAAAAAGTTTCGGATTGTCAGTGCTTGAAGAATCTCCAGAACAACTTGATGTCTCATTTTTAGCCTCATGTATATTTTCAACTTCCATTGAGGCTGAATTGTTTTCTGCAGACCTTTCTATTTTACCATTTTTAGCTGAAGTTACACTTTGAACATGAGGATAAACAATTCTTCTTTTATTTTTCTTATTATTGCCAGTTGTATCGCATAAGCAGAAGTAACAGTCATCATGGTGATTGTTGGGCTCGCGCCAAATAGTTGGTTCAATAGTAACCTCCATTTTTATTTCATCCCATCTCATCAGATTAGTTCTACAAACATTACCAATCGATTGAGGTACCCAAGATTTGTCTAAGTTCCTCATCGGTTGCTTCTGACATTCCAAATATATCTGTTTTGCCAAGTCATTTATAGACCTACGAAAATTCTCTGTCTCAAAGTTCCCACAGACATAACAAAATTTGTCTACTTTATTTGCACAACGTGCTCTATAAGTTTCATTTATCTTAGAAATTGTCATTCTCTTTACAACAGTTTCTCAATATTATAATTTTAAAATACTAAATTACTTTGATGCTGTATACGTACTTATATTTTATACATAAATAAATTCGTTAAAAATAGTTAACTGAAACTTTAAAAATTATAACTAATGCATCGTTTTAATTGATAAAATTTTTCTACAAAAAATATTTTGAATTAGACTAAGAGTAACTAATTTACTAGTGATAAAATTTTCAAGCGATTTTAAGTTTTTCCATGACACCACATGCAAGTTCCAATATGTAATGAATATGAAGGTTTTATAATATGTATTTCGGTAGTAAGTATCTACTAAAATATTAGATCATATTTTCAGCGGACAAGAGAATGGCGTGTTTGGATAAATCTTGCTGTACATAAAAAGATAAAATGAAGAAAATTTAAAATATCACGGTATGAGAAAATCAATCAATTTGAATTGAATATTAATGTATTTCCGTTATAAATGAATTTTTTAACTATGAGAACGATTTAAAAAATTATGCCGCTTCTTTATCACTGATATAATATTAATAACTTAATTTGTTAGTTAATACGGATTTATTGATTTAAGATTTGAGGTGTAAGCTTTCTATTATAACTTTTCAATTCAAAATTTACAGGTTTGTCATTTTTCGGTATCAGTAACATTAGTTCTGGCACCATAAATTAAGAAGTTATGGGTTTAAGTTTTCAATGTTTAGCTTTTATGCGTTAAAAGCTTAATAATTTATAAAATAATAAAGGGTTTAAATCCTAGTTGTGTATACGAACCGCTTGCATTTTAAGCTTATTAAATCCCAGCCCATAAAAAGCAAACCGAAAATGGTAAGAGTGGATTTCCTTGTAGTGTGCGCAATCAAATCATTTTTAAAAAATGAGTGATGAACTCGCTGCTCCCAGGGATAGTTTGGCTAGCCTGCGCGTGGCTTAGTAGGGGTGGTTTCTAGAGATTACATGGGTTTACAGCAGGTAGGTTAACGAGTCGGCGCGTTAGCCTACATATGGTGTGAGATTGAATTTCAAGAAAAAGGAGACTCATAAAAAAAAATTCGCGACTATACTAGCTTTCCCCAGAAGCAGGAGGGTGAGCCTGCTTGTGGTTTGGTAGGGGTGGTTATTAGGGATAAGGGTGGGTGGGGGTTGGTGGGTTTGGAGTTTACTGGATTCGCTCGCTTGTGGTGTGCGAATTCAAGAAAAATAAGACTCAAATAAAAAAAATTTGCGACTAAGCTCGCTTTTCCGAGGGTCAGATGGGTTAGCCTGCTTGAGATTTGGTAGGGGTGGTTTTTAGGGATAAGGGTGGGGGTTGCTGGGTTTAGAGTTTAGTAGGTTAGCTCGCTTATGGTGTGAGTTGTCAAGAAAAATAAGACTCATTTCAAAGAAAATATGCGACTAAAGTCGCTTTCCCGAGGGTCAGATGGGTTAGCCTGCTTGAGTTTTAGTAGAGGTGGTTTTTAGGTATAAGGGTGGGGGTTTGCTGAGTTTGGAGTGTACTAGGTTAGTTTGCTTGTGGTGTAAGAGTTAAAGAATAATAAGACTTATAAAAAAAAAAAATGCGACTTAACTCGCTTTCCCCAGGGTTAGGTGGGTTAATTTGCTTGAGGTTTGGTAGGGGTCGTGTCTAGTGGCTAACGGCTAGATGGCGGTAGCTTGATGTGGGTTGGTAGTTTAAGGGGTTCGGTGAGCTGGCCCACTTATGGTGAGACAAACTCTTAAGAAAAATAAGACTTATTTGCAGAAAATGAGTAATCGACTATATCACGTCTATGATCTCAATTGATTTTCAGGTGTATGAAAATTAACAAACATGAAAACTTCAAAATGCGATACCTCAGCGAAAAAAAAACACATTTGAGCAAACTTAACGGCATTTGGAAGAGAAAGACTTGTTCCTTATTATGGTGACCTTTATTTTTTTTAGAAAAAATAATTTGTTAGTCTACATAACCTCAAAATCTGGCAAAAACGGTACTTTTTACACTTTTCGGTTAGGATGTCTCAGAAACCTGACGTGATAGTGCGATTCTGAGGCCAGATTCGGATTCAGCGCATCGAAAACCGTCAGAAATGTATAGTCTACTTTCTAGTTAAGAAGTTTGGTTAAATTTTGTTGACCTGTGTAATTAGACAATTTTAAAGTAATTTATTGATAATTTTGCCATTTACATTTAAAAAATTATTTCAAATATAAAAATTACTACGCCAAATATACCGATCAATAATTCGATATCTCCCCCATTTTTCACTTAACTTATAACCAAATAAAACCAATTATAATGTATTTTCTGCATTTATTGCTAAAATATTTTTAAAGGCTGTAAAGTCTTTTTCGTCTCTTCTGAACAGTTGGCTTTAATCGAAGGATAATAGATTTTATAAATGCTGTTGGGGGTCATGATACCTAAGGCGGAATCACAGTAGAGTATTTCGATTCTTTTTTTTTCAAAATCAAATATCTATAGAAGAGAATCAGATATAAAAATGATTTTTATTGAAGCATACTTATGCGTTATGTAGCATATAGGAAAAATATTAATAAAAGAACTCTTTTTTTTATCCTCCAAATTATACAAAAAAAAACAAGATGTATATCAGAAAAACGTATAAAACTGTTTTAAATTTTACTTAATTCTCACTTCAGTCTGCATAAAGCTGTTTAATATGAGAGTATAGGCTGTCAGTAACTATATTATCTAAATATAAGTGCCATTTAATGCTTAACGTAACCTCAAATAGAAAAAAAGCGATGGATTTTGGTTGTTTTTGTCATAATCAAATATCTCAATGACAAATTAAGATAATTCAATGATTTTTGTTGAAGCATACTCATGCGTTAATGTGGAATATAGAAAATAATTTATCAGAGAATTCTTATTTTTTAACCTCCAAATTTTACAAAAAAACAAGATTTTTTTCTAAAAACGTATAAAACTGTTTTTAATTTAACCCAATTCTCACTTTAGTCTGCGTAAAGCTGTTTGATATAAAATTCTAAGATGTTGATGACTATATTATCTCAATATAGGTATCTTTAATTGCTTAATGTAACCTAAAAACAGCAAAAAGCGATGTCGTTTGATAAAAAATCATTTATCTTCCTCACCATCTTTTATCATGACAATGGTCACTGATGATTATGTAAAACTACTGACAACACTTTTATTTGACATTGATGCCTAATCAATGATAAAAATTCAAAAATTTAAAAACCAATTATCATGTTCGTAAACTATAAAACTGAATAACAAAAAAAGTAAAGCTCAAGAATCTTATAATACAATAGACTAAGATACAGTATCCTTCAATATGGCAAGATTGTAGCCGTTTTTGTAATTCTACCTTAAAGATTAAAAACAATTAGGCATTTAGATATAAAAGTGATATAATTTTTTTGCAAGGCATAAAAAGGTAGTGTAAAAAAATTTATATAAAGCTTTGCATATACGAACTGATCATACAATCCAAGGCCATGGAACAACGAATACAGGTAATGTAGCTTGTACGTGTTTTGAAGATCCAAGAATTTTTGCTAAAGCAATAGGGATAGATCGTACCCTTGTATGCAATCTCGCTACCATGATAACTGCTTTTAAATGCAAGAAATGTTTGGACCTTGATAGATTCGAAGAATTTTTCTTATAAACGTATAAATTAAACTATAAATTGTGTAAATGGTCAAGACTAGGCCCTTCAGTACACGAATTACTTATGCATGGGCGCGCAAAAGCGAGAAAATTCCCAATACATATGACCTACTTCTCAGAAAATGCATTTGTATCATGGCAAAAATATTATAGGCCATGTATTATTAAAATATCCAAACTTTGAGCTGCAATATTATGCATATGACACGGCTGGAACGTGGCCTCCGGGGGTCCTAAAGTTTCCAGACACTATATATATGTCATATGGCTGGCGGCTGGGGCCTGAAAGTTCCATGCGGCGAGAGAGTGGGGGAGGGAGCCCTGGCGGGTCCCCAGGAAATTCAGGCACGAGATTTAAAAAACATGTGCGTTACCAAATACCGACCCCTGCATGGGCACGAGGTTACAGATAGTGGCCCTGCAAGGGTCGGGTTACCGGCCGGGGTCTGGTAGGAACTTTTCAAATTTGTGGAGGAGTAAGAAGTGGATTTTAGAGAGGGTAAATAATAAGTCGGAAAATATATTTAATACATTTATGTAAAAAAAATCATAATAACTAAAAATAAAAGCATGTTGAGAAGATTTCTTATAAAATAGAGGATTATTTAAAAATACAACACCTAGTTAAACGTACAAAACATGAAAATCAAGTAAAAAATGTCGAAAAATATCACAAAATTTTATAGAATACAAAATTATTTAAAAGTTTAAAATGAAAAAAAATATTACTAAATTTGTATAGAACACAAAATTATTTTTAAGTTTAAATGTCAAAAAATATGCCACTTGGGCAGTAACTAACTCTAAAGTTTAAAAATATGATAAGAAAAAAGTTTTTGTACAAAAAATAATAATTATTTAACTAACAGCGCCTACAAGATGAGTTAGTACACATTGTATCCACAACGCAATCACCCACAAGTTTGAAGTAGTGGCCCCATTCTTCTAAAATAACCTCCTAGAACGCGTGGCCATGGTCTCCATAGTCGATGAAGTGCGTGTTGGACTGCCGCCGCAATATCAACTCGATAAAGGATAGAAATACGTTGGGGCGATTCTTATCCAACACAAGATGATAGTTAGTTGTCATGCAGCTTTTCTCTCAGAATCACATGCTCACCGCACAGTTTTTTGTTACACATCTTATTGCATCGCTCGCCATCGTTGTCTCGGTCAATCAATAAATTCTTTTTGGTTAGAGACTCTGAGGTACTTGTAGGTCGTATGAATACTTAGATCAATACGTCATATTTACCTAATAAATAGTGATCGAAAAAAACGAAGAATGAAACCTGAACTCTGTTAATAATACGAAATTTGGTAACTCTAACATGTGCAGTTGTTTACGATATGTCTGTAATTAAAAATATTATTTTTAGGTAGCTTAGCTAATCTAAGTCATGTATTTTTGTCGTATATGTGTTTAAACCACGATTTTAGTGCAAATCATGGGAGAAAATTTATGAAGTGATTACACATATAACGTATGTATCAGTATGCGTACACTGGGAAAAGTGATATTATAAAAATTACTGTATTTTTGAGGAAAGTGAGGACATACTCGCATTATGAGAAATTGTACTATGGTACATAGTAATTATTATCATGTGCATAGTAAAAATTATTATGTTGCATCGTAATTTTTACTATGTACATAATAAAAATTACTATGTACCATAGTAAAATTTTTTATAATGTGAGTATGTCCTCACTTTCCTCAAAAATATAGTAATTTTTTTAATATCACTTTTCTCAGTGTACATTATGGCAGACGCAGTCACTATGGGATTCCATGTCAGGAAGGATATTACCCTTAAAAATAAACTTTATGTGCTAAATTCACTGCTGGTATCCATGCCCTGCGAAGTTAGCATAAGTATTATTGACGTTACAGTTGTGAAGTTATCTGACATTTACTATTTATTTAAAATTTGAATGACACATTAAAAATTGTTTCTGATAATTTAGTTAGTGCTCCGTATTTCATTGGACCTAATTATCTACATTCAACATAAGTTTTCATTTCATCTAGGGCTTCTTTTTCGAAATTATCGGATTTTTAGATTTGCACAAATGCTCTGTCACTACCTTTATAAATATAATCAAAAATGTATTTTATGCTTTGTATGGAAGCACATAATTCAACATCCATGTGACATTTGTATTTTTGTATTTCATAAAAAAATGTATTATAAGTAACAACTATGGTTTCATCATTGCTAAAATAAATCAATCTGTTGTTCCCTATAATTATGTACGAATGTATGGAGAACTGTTGAGTTAATCTTGCCGCAAAAAGTAAAGGCCTAAAATTGCTAATACGGTCTATAGACTAATCTGTATGAATAATATTGTAATAAAATAAGATTTTTTTCTTTCATAATTATTTCCAAAATAATTTGTGCTCCATTCTAAATAACCCTATGGAAATAATGAAGGAAAAACTATGGGATCGACAAAATAGGATAATTTGTTTAAAAATATTTCTTTTGGATGATTTTCTGGTAAGTCCTTGGGATATACACAAAGATCTAAAGTTTCTGGTAAACCTGTATCCGACACTATAATAGCATCGCATTCAGCTGTTAATGGTTTATTATACGTATGTTTTTGCTGCCCCATTTTTACGTAAAAAGATCATTTTATAGTTTAGAGGATGTTTCACGTTGGCAACTCGATTTAAATATTTATCATTTTTAGCTATGGAATTTTCTTTTATAACTAAAGTTAAAGTTTCAATATGTTTTTAATTAATTTGTTGTTTCCACTCCAACTTAACCTTTACTCAAGGGCTGATAGATCATTATATATATCATAATAACTGTTTTTGGTTTTTCATCTACGCTCCACTTTAACTTATTTGGAGTAACGTGACATATTTGGCCTTGAACGTTCATATTATAAAGACTTTTTTCTTTTTGTTCTATTTCATTACTCATGAAGGATGCAAAACTAAAAATATTATTGTTACATCTAATCAAAATTCTAAAAGGTTGATCGAATAATAAGATTTTTTTCCATCTTTCGTCGTATTTACTTACGGGACTTAAAAGAATTCCGTTATGACAACAATTTGTTTTGTTTTCTTCTTCCTTCCAAAATATTGCTGACAATGTCAACATCTATAATGTTGTCATATCGCAATAAAAATCAGGTTCCACGAAAAATTTGTTAGGCGTTGTATTATTAATTTTAGATTTTTTTTTTGGATCTATTAATTTTAAAAGAGTATCATTATTTTTAATGTATCCTCTCTTTTAAAATTTGTGTTTGGTTGAATTAGTGATTTTAGATTCTTCATTCGGAACTGTTAATTTTAAACAAGTATCATTATTTTTAGTGTACTCTCTTTTTCTGTTTGGATAAAGAAAATGATAGATTTCTGAAAAGTTTGTTGTACAATCATTTTTACAGCTTAGTAAACTATAATGACCGGAATCAATATGCCCTGAAAAGAAAATATCTAATAGTAATTCGTTCGAAAAGTTTCGAAAGTTATAACATCATCTGAATTATCAGAAGTTATTTTTATACAGAGGTTAAACATTTCTACAAAAGATTAAATTTCAATAGCAGTTCCATAAACACTACCTCGTGACATATAATTAGTATAATCTTTACATTTCTTCACATTATCAAAATAAGTGTTTGCTAAAATAAAGTTCTCAAAACAATTTCAGTTACTATTGATTTTGTTAACTATCATTAATCGTGCTCTCATATGAAAATTTTCATTGTTATGTATAAAAATCTAAAAAAGGTCTGAATAATCCATTCCCATCTTTTACTTCAACAAAATTGTTATAAAGTGTATGTTTAACTCTTTTATTTTCAAACATATTATTTCGAATACTATTATTTTTTCTTTTCTTTGACGAATTTAAAATGTTAAAATTAGTAGTTTGGTATTTGTTAATATCTTGATTTTGACAGACCAATACATCGTAATGACCTGAATCAATTTTTCCCGAAAAATATAGGCTCAGTTGTCAATAGCTTGATGAATCTCCGAAAGTGTGAATATTTGTATGAGTATCGAAAAACACTTTCACAATAACATTATATACTTCCGTAAAACTTCGAATTTTAACAGCTGTTCCATATGTATTATTTTAGGACATATGACTTTTATAATCATCAAGACATCGTGGATTTCGATAGTAATCGTTTCCAATAATAAATAGATAATAATCTTTTCATTTATTTATTATGTTTTAAATAATCATTGATCGATCTAACGTGTGCAAAATTTGATGACTGTATAAGAAAACGGAAAAACTTCTAAATAAACAGTTTCCACCTTTTTCTATCGCAATTTTAGCGTTAAGCATATATCTCTTTGTAAATAGAAATGGATTACATACCTTTCGTATAATATTTATTCCTTATAAAGTCCAGAAATCTTTGATAAAAAAATACACAAACAGAAAATAGATTAATATAAAATCCTCCGAAACCTAAAATCACAAAAAAAATTTTGTGTTGAAGCTGCAACTATCAAAATCTATGTGGATGATTCTCCCGTAACTGGCTGAGTAGTGTTCCAGGCTCTTACACATGTATACAATTGAAATTAAATAATATAAAAATCACAATACATAGTGAAAGTTTTAAGTTTTTACATCCAGCGATAAACCTATAAATTACATCGTTAGTGATGAAAATTGTGAAACAATGACAAAAATTTCAGTTCCTAGCCATGTCCGAAAATAAGTTTTTCTGATTGAAACTCATTTCAGTTATATAAACCGATTTGTTTGAATTCACGCATATATATCATAAACTACAACAATCACGTACTGCATTTTTACCATAGTTACATCAATTATCAACCAATACGTACGAGAAATCAATTCATACATTTTTTCCAATAATTTGCACTGCAATCGTGGTTTTAACACATATTTTTCTAAAAACTACATTACTTATTTTAGCTCACCTACCTAATAATAACATTTAAAATTACAGACCTATCTTAAACAATTGCATATTTTAGTGTTATTGAAATGTTTTATCTCTATGGATAACTGACGTTTTCATTTTCCGTTTTTGTCGATTACTTTATTTATTTATTGAGTAAATATGACGTAATAACCTGATATAGTGTCACGATAGCCATGCTTTGTCTGCTACTCGAACTGACAAGTGGCTCTACCGCGGAACTAGATTAATCCAATGAATAATGTGTACCTCTAAGTCCCTAACCAAAAATAATTTATTAAAAAATTTTTCCAATGTTGATGAAATCATCGAAAACATTTTTTAATGTGTAATTTAAATTTTCATCTAACATTAAGTGTCACATAAATTGCAAACTAAAACATTAATACCACTTATGTTAACTTTGCAGTATATATATATACCTGTAGTGAATTAAGCTTATATAGTTTACTATTAAGGACATGGAATCCATTAGTCACACGTCAGGCATAACATTACTTAAAATTCTTGACTTACATAAATATGTACATACATGTTTAATGCTAAAAATATTAATACCTTAAGTATATATGACGAAGTAATGTTATTTTTTAATATACGTTATTTATGTCTACCTATAAGTCCCTAACTAAATATTATTAATTCTATGATCTTTAAAATCAAAAAATATGCTGTAAAATATGAGAGACATGTGTAAGTAATGGCGATAGCTTCCGAGACATGGAATACATTAGTTGCTGCGTCAAGGAAGTAGTTTTTTAATAGACTATCATTGTCACAATGAAAAGGGTATATTTTAGCATTGAAAAACAAAAATTATGGAATTCCATATTCACTATCGCAATACACAATTTTCCGTATATTTCAAGATAGGTGTAGGATTTTAAAACGCATAAAAAAATAAATACCGAAAATTCGTTGCTTATTTACAAAGCAGAAACAAGGAATCTTAAAAAATTTTACATGATGATAGTCCTTTACTCAAACTTTTAATATAGCAGGATTACAACACTTTAGTAACACAAGCAGCTTACTTACGCAAATTTATAAGCTGACTTGAGCCAGTTAGGAGAAAATCGAGTTGAAATTTTTACGTAAACTTGCAGTAAAATTGTTAGAATTGAATACATTTTTAGTAAAAAGCTCCTGAAGATTATTTTTTTGATATGATAATAAAAGTTTGCTTACTTATTACTTAAAATATTCATGTGGATGTAAATTGTACATACGTACTTTATATTAAAAAATTTCTATCCCTTGAGTGAATATGACGAAATAATCTAATTATTCTAATGATTTATGTGTATCTATGAGTCCCTAACCAAAAAAAATGCATCATCTGATCTTTAAGGACGCTTCTGCCAAAATCACTTTATTTACGACTCTCTTGAGATTTTGAAAATATGTTATTTAGGTATCAATGTATGTTATATTCCAATTTCAGTAATCTCAGCCGTACCGTTTTCAAAGTATAAAGCTTCAAAGTTGACTCTTTTAACACATGAATCAAACTTCTGAGTTCCCAACAAGTAAGGTTTTAATCGATTAAAAAAACGGTATAAACAATCATTATAAAAACGGGTACAATGTGACAAATGTAACTATGATTTATCTCCTAAAAGATTAGAAATATGGCGCGTGCCGTTTTAAAGATATCTCGATATAAAAAAAGTTTGCCATGCTTTTAGTATATCTATATTGTTATGCAGTTTTACTCAAATCTTCGCATTATCCTAAAATTATTGATTTTTTGATTGTTAGTTTTCTAATGTTAAGGTAGTTGAGGTTATTTAAGTGTCAACTGACAATAATTACCAACCGTTATTTGAAATATCAAAGATTATCTGATATACTGAATTGGTTGAGTAACACTGAGTGGCATAAACGTTTTTAAAAGTAAAAAATAGGTTAACTAAGTTATCAGAAACAATTTTTAATATGTCATTTAAATTTTTAATAAATAGTAAATGTCAGATAATTTCACAACTGTCACGTCAATAATACTTATGCTAACTTCGCAGGGCATGGATACCAGCAGTGAATTTAGCACATAAAGTTTATTTGTAAGGGTAATATATTTCCTGACATGGAATCCCATAGTGACTGCGTCTGGCATAACGTATGCATACTGATACATACGTTTTATGTGTAATCACTTCATACATTTTCTCCCATGATTTGCACTAAAATCGTGATTTAAACACATATACGACAAAAATACATGACTTAGTTTAGCTAAGCTACCTAAAAATAATATTTTTGATTACAGACATATCGTAAATAACTGCACATGTTAGAGTTATTAAATTTCGTATTATTAACAGAGTTCAGGTTTCATTCTTCGTTTTTTTCGATCACTATTCATTAGGTAAATATGACATATTGATCTAAGTATTCATACAACCTACAAGTACCTCAGAGTCTCTAACCAAAAAGAATATATTGATTGACCGAGACAACGATGGCGAGCGATGCAATAAGATGTGTAACAAAAAACTGTGCGGTGAGCATGTGATTTTGAGAGAAAAGCTGCATGACAACTAACTATCATCTTGTGTTGGATAAGAATCGCCCTAACGTATTTCTATCCTTTATCGAGTTGATATTGTGGCGGCAGTCCAACGCGCACTTTATCGACTATGGAGACCATGGCCACGCGTTCTGGGAGGTTCTTTTAGAAGAATGGGGCCACTACTTCCAACTTGTGGGTGATTGCGTTGTGGATACAATGTGTACTAACTCATTTTGTAGGCGCTGTTAGTTAAATCATTATTATTTTTCGTACAAATACGTTTTTTTTAGCATATTTTTAACCTTTAGAGTTAGTCACTGCCCAAGTGGCATATTTTTTGACATTTAAACTTTAAAAATAATTTTGGGTTTTACACAAATTTAGTAATATTTTTTTACATTTCAAACTTTTAAATAATTTTGTATTCTGTAAAATTTTGTGATATTTTTCGACATTTTTGACTTGATTTTCATGTTTTGTACGTTTAACTACGTGTTGTATTTTTAAATAATTCTATATTTTATACCAAATCTTCTTAACATGCTTTTATTTTTAGTTATTACTGAATTTTCTATGATTGTGCAATTACTAAGTTTTCTGCTGGCCAGTGATTTTTTTTACATAAATGTATTAAATATATTTTCCGACTTATTATTTACCCTCTCTAAAATCCACTTCTTACTCCTCCACAAATTTGAAAAGTTCCT
>JAPYYV010019560.1:0-16370 GCA_030522625.1 Copidosoma aretas
CATAAAAATAAAGTAATTATGGCTTTATTAGTCGAAATAAGTTATAATTTATGAAGCAAAATGATGAATCAAATCGCACATATACGTTATTTTGCAAAATTTAAGGCAGTAAATTGAAATGTAAAAATGAATAAGAATCTGATATAACCTCCTTCGATAAATGTCTGCAATTGTCCGAAATGCGGTCCTTATCTCGTAATTGCACCGATATCCGGACAATTTTTGACTGTTTAAAATACATGTATCCGCATATGTCCGAATATGGGCGATTGGAGTACTTAAAAAAAAAATTAGTTTATAACTGTTAAGAAAGTGTAAATTAAAAAGTTTTTTTTCCAAAAAAATTAAAGAAATGCAAGAACTTTCTGTTGAAACATTCAAATGTATCTATTGTAAAATGGTTTTAAAAAATAAAGAAAAAAGCGCATTACCTAAAGAAGTGTGTCTGAATAGGGGGTACTTTACCTTGTTCATCATACGCTTTTTTGATTCAACTCGCTCTGTCTGCCATCGTGTTGGTGGAATATCGTTATTATTCATAACCTAATTCTGTTAATAAATGTAGTGTGTCAAACTATTTTTCTATCGAGTGCTTGCGAGTAAAAAATCATGAGATTCAAATACAGATCAGGTTAGGTCACTTTGATCTATTCGCCCCTTGATGGCTCGTCTGACCTCACTCGACTGTTTCTACTTTATTCCACAGCAGACGACGGACTCTTTGAAATCAACGTAAAATAATCGCTAAAAATTTGAAAATGGACCAAAAAATTAATTCGTTTCATAAACGAGATACCCACACAATGGTTGTAACAACGGCTGATTCTTCCCCCCTCCTCGCGAGAACAGCAGAAATCAAAAGGGCGGTCAAACTTTTCTCTTTCGGCAAGCAATGAACAGCACATCGCGCGAAGCTATTGCCAGCAGCAGAAGAGCAGCGACAACGAAAAGACGCCCTTGTCATCGCAATAAAAGTCCGAGGAGGAGGGCGAAGGGACGATAAAAGTTCTCCCCGATAATTGACTCTGCCGACTCATTCCCCTCCCCCCCTCGCAACTTTCATAACGACTTCTTAATGTCTCTCACTCTCTTTTCGCCCCGTTTCTTTTTCATCTGTCTCTTTGGACATACCAAGTGCCCTTGCAAGGGTTACGCTACACGGGACGTGTCGACAAGTTGCTGTTGTGGAAGAACAAGTGACTTTGAGCGGAAGAAGCTCAAGTGCCCCCCCCCCTCCCCAAACACTTGGACAGGATCTTCATGCCCCCCATCGACTGCCATATTCGGGCCATCAAAATTCATCGGTGCTTCTCATCGGCGAGCGGCAGTCGACCCGTGAAAGATAAAAATTTCCGCACCACCTTCTGCGTGACGCGCGATCATTGAACACCGGACGACGCAGAAACCGCAACGGGGGGTGGGGGGGGGGGGGGGGGAGAAGCCGGGGCCGCAATTAATAGCCCGGAAAATATCCGGCGCTCGGCCGACGGTGGAGGGGGAAAAATGAAGTTGAGCTTCTTTCCAGCGCCGGATAAAAGAAGAAGACTCCTGAGGGGGGGGGGGGGGGGGGGAGCAGCAGTAATAGAGCGAACGCTCGGATGTGCCACGGTAGATCGGGCAACCCTGCTGCTGCTGCTCCCTTTCATGCGCCGGAAATTTAACGGAGAATCCCATCGACTCGGGACGCGGCGGCGCGTACGGCGTGTGCGTGCCTTTTCTCTCTCTCTATCTGCGAGCGCGGAGGAGTAGCTCGGGATTTCGGCGCGGCGGTAGAGGAACAAAAAGAATATCGGGGGATGCGTGGGGGAGTGGGGCTCTTGGAAACATATTAATGTCTCGAGGAGGAGGAGGGCTGCTGGAATTCCTGAGATTTCCGAGCGCGAGCCTTATATTTTTGTGCGGGAGGCGTTTTTATTTCGCGTGGCAGGGTTTTTCGACAGCGCGGGCATTGCGACTGTTATTGCGTCTTTCTGTTCCGCTGGTGGGGGGACGGTGGAGGTTCTCTGTTGTTGTTGTTTGCTTTTGGCGTGGTCTGATGGACGGGTAGCGACTTACGTCGGTTTTACTTTTTGTTCTCAGTCGAGCGTACGGAATCTTGTTGGGGATATTATTGTTCTCGGAATTGGAGAAATAGTGGCTATTCTTTACGAACGGTGAGCAGCGATTGATGCGGTGGGTCCTGTACACAATGAAAGTCAATGGATTACGTTGAGTTTGATTTAACGACGATTGAATGGTTTTTTGACGATTTTCGTATAGTCTTAATGACGTTGGGCTTTGACAATTGGTAGGTTTGTTTACTTAAGCAGACTGAGTTAAAAAGTCACGGCTTCTGACTTACTATGGACTACAACTTCTGGAAAGTTTCTTTCACACGTGCTCACTTCAATCGCGATCCGCAAGGTGATCCTATGATTCAGA
Source organism: Copidosoma aretas (assembly GCA_030522625.1). Taxonomy (NCBI): domain Eukaryota; kingdom Metazoa; phylum Arthropoda; class Insecta; order Hymenoptera; family Encyrtidae; genus Copidosoma; species Copidosoma aretas. The sequence continues at coordinate 2,422 of JAPYYV010019560.1, forward strand.
AGCCGTGTAAAATATTGCTGTGCAAGTGATTTTGATACACTATCAATCGTAGGCTGCTCATTTCTTTTGGCACAGTAATTTTTGTTCAATTCATCGATTGGCTCGTAAAGTTATAATCATGATGGTCTTATTCATAGCATTACTAGAAAATTTACTCGAAATGGAATTAAAATCGATAAGCCTTTTTCACTTAACGTTCTACCTTCAGCTACAGGTCATTGATGTCAAAGGCATATACACAAAATTTAACTCACCCCGAAAACCCTCCCTGAACGACGATTGTCCGAAAATCGCTTCATCATGCTTATTTATCACCGCGCATCAACAAAACGAGAGTAATCTCACAATATTATGCCACCCTGAAAAGACCAGCGAGTGCCACCCGACGATGAAATCCGCGCGCGCGTTCAATCGCCCGGAAAAAAGCGACGCAGATGTGTTACATCGACCCCAAAAACGCTCCGCGAATTCACTCGCGCCGGCAATGAAATGTTTATCTCGCCGGCGAGCAAACATCGTGCACGCGCGTGCCGGCGGATGCACAAACACAAGCGCGCGGGTGCAAAAGGCCGCCGCTCGCACCTCCGCGGGATCATATCCCGGCCCTCCTGGCCCCCGCTGTTCGGCGCGGCTCGATCGATCGTCCCGCGCGCGCGACGACTTTCTCCCGCGACTCGGAGAGAGAATGAACGAAGCGGCGCCTCCTCCTCTTCGGAATATTTATGAGGGCCGCCGCATCGGCCCGGAGGAGTTGCGCGCACAGGTGCTACACCTGCCCGGCTCTCCCTCGGGCTCTTTGTTGAGAAGGACGAGCTGTTGCTGCTGCGATGATTTATGTATTCGAGACGGAGAGCTTGGGAAAACTGAAAGCGGAGGGAAAAAAGAAGCTCGCGGTGGTGCGCTGGCCTGGTTGGGAGGAAGCGCTGCGAACGTCGCGGCTGACTGACGGGGGCCCCCCAGCTTTTTTGCGTCGCTCGGCGGATCGGTTGACGTTAATTGATTTTCCGGTTTTCTTAAATAATCAGAGTGAAAATGGTTTTTTTCGTTTGTTCAAAGGATGTTCCGGATTTAGGGTTTCAGCGTCTCTTGAAAAAAAACGTGATAGTTCTGATAGCTTTGTTTTGTAGATAATACAGCAGCTTGATGAAAATTATTGATTTTGAGTTTGACGCGTGCGATTTTTACAAGTAGAATTCAAGAATCTATTTCGTCGAGTTGGGCCAAAGTATTTGTTTAATATGTAACATTAGCCTACAAAAGTCAATACTCCAACTTTGAATGATTTCTCATTCAATGAATGTACCAAAATGAAAATTAAACCTGGATATATAGCTCTGAAATTACAACGAAAAAGACGAAAAGCGACTTACTATTTGACAACAGAAATATCTCTGTTAATAATTTACTCCTATTTGAAAAAAAAAAATTTGCCCAGCAGATATTTATTTGGACCGCGATTGCTTGAAAACATTTCCGTTCGCATGCATCTTGTTCGTGCGATCAACATTTGAACATTCGGTACAAAATAAGAACGCGACCTATCCACATTTTTTCATCAATTAATTTCAGAAAAACAACCAACACCGCGTTACCGAGCAATTGAAAAAACCCGATGCCAATGCGCCCGCTCCGTCGGCGCCCTAATTTTCTCCGCGCCCCATTTATCAATCCCCGCGCGCCGAAGTGAAAAAAAAGTTTTGAATTTTCCTCCCCGGTCGGCCCGCGCGTCTCGGGCAGGCTGCCGCGGGCATCGAGTGCGCGTGAAAGGGATGCAGCCTGCACTCGATCGCGGCTGAAAAGAGAGCAAGGAACACACGCCCCCCGACGATGCGTCATCACCCGATCGGGCCCCGATGAGGGCCGCGCCCCCCGGAACACAAGAACGGGGTCAACGAGCGTTCGAAACCCCGCGCTGAATTTTCGCACCGGCGCGCGCTGAATCGGACGCGTCAATAGAGCCGGCTGGATCCATTCGACGGGAGGGCCGATGATGATGATACGCGCGTGCGTTGCGATTTCTAAACAGAAAGGTGGGGGGGGGGGGCGCACGCGCGCGGATCTTTTGATACGGCGTGTATAAAACGTAGGTTGGCAGGGGTCTTTTTCCGATTCATCGTTTTGATTGCAACTTTGGGTTTCGAGTGCTTCCGGGGCCGCGGAACGGGATTAAAATTGGATTTTCGTTTGAAGCTCGGGAGTAGCGGAGGGTTCTGATTGACCGTATGTTTTAGGTTGCATTTACTGCTGGATGAGGGATACTGAAATGGTGTCGCAATGACATGAGAAATTTGTGAATGCTGGAAGTGCAAATTTAAGGTTTGCTCTGTCTTCTTCTCATCATTACGGCGGCATTTTTATAGAATTCAAGGATTTTCTCATAAGCAGATATGTAATGCAAACACAAAAACCTGGTATCCGAAACGATAAAAGACTCTTTTATGAAAGTCAAATCCATTCAAAGTTGTCTTTTTTACAATTTTGTACATTTTTCCTTGTTTGTGGTATGATTAGAGAAATGTTTACGTGACCCGCGATGCCCTCTACTTCCGTTTGCATTTATTTCGGCTCCAAACACTGATGTTTCTCAAGTGATTCTTTTTTTTTCTTATTAGAAACGACTGCAATTTTCATTCGAATTACGCTTATTAATTAATTTCTTATCACACAGGAATTTTTGTTGCGTTTTATTAAATTATGTGAAATCGAAACATATATTTATTCAATACGCAAAAAAATAGTTAAAGATTCATTATTATTATTTCGATTTACATAATTATTGAAGCGCTAATAAACGAGCAAACAAAGTATTTCTCCATAAGAATCCATTTTAAAGTATCGAAACTGTAAGCATTAAAATTTTGTCTCCTAGAAACCCTAGCCTTACACAAATTAAAGTCTCTATCAAATATTAATTTGGACGTCAATCAAATTTCTTTTCTATTGGGGACATATGACCACTTGAGCACAAGTATCCATAAAAACTCATCAATACATTCCAAACACAAACACTAATAAATTAATTAAAAAATGAACGAAGAAAAAACCGACTCACCTTCTTGGCCTCGTTGTTGTTCTCGGCTGCGTGGTGCGGCTGCGGACTCATAGCTGCGCCATTGACGGCACCGCCGCTCTGCGACAGGAGCTCGTCGCTGCCCCTCTGCAAACAGAAAAAAACCGGGCAAACGTTATTTCCTCTGAAAAAACAGATACCACCTCCTCCTCCTTCTCGTTCGAAAAAACCGAACCTCGTCGTCACGAGCGAGGAGTGTACGCTTTTTAAATTTTACCACGGACGCCGAAAAAAAAAAAAAAAAGGCTCGCGGTCTTCGTTAAATATGCACACGACCCGGCCGCGCGCCAGAGCGAACCCAGTACAGCAGCAGCAGCAGCAGCAGCAGCAGCATCAGGTAGAAGAGGAAGAAAAATGCGAGGAAATCCCGAGAAATCGACCGAGAAAACGCCGCGCCGCGTAATCCGCGTAAAAGCTGCAGCCCCCCCCCCCCCTATCGCTCTAGTAAGGGTTGTACACACCTCCGCTCGCTATCTGGCGATTGCAAGGAGCACACGAAGGAGGGGGGGGGGGGGATGGTTGATCAAAGAACGTAAAATCCGAAAGGGGACGCGTGCCGAAAGACGGCGTCAGGCTGCTGTGCAGTTAACCGAGTGGTAATACGGCTGCCACCCTTTTGGCTCGGCTCTTCGCGAAGCTCCTTGTCGGCTTAGCCGAGGAGGTCGGGGGAGGGGGTTCGGAGTTATTAAACGCCGCTCGGGGGATTAGAGCGCGTTTGGCAAGGGACCGGGCGACTGGCTGAAGCTGCTTCTTCTACTTGTGTTTTTCGGATGTAGCTGCAGGGTATAACGTTCGCGGAAGTTTTGCGTATGGAGAACTGGTTATTTTTTTGTTGGTGTGCTGCTGGAGTTTGGGTCCGATGTATGGAGTTCGAGAGAATTAGGACCAAGTGAATTGGATGACTTTTTTATCACACTCTGCAACGTGACAGAGAAAGTTGCAGGGGTTTTGTTTTGTCAATGAACTTATGACATGTTACAAGAATATTTACTCAGAACCCAAGAACACTTTTCTTCTTCTTCTTCTTGTGCAATCTTCAGCAAATGCCGTCAAAAGTTTGGTTTGAAGAGAAAAAGCAGCAGAGTGGTCGAGTGAAACCCTTCAAACACGTGTCAAAATAATGAATCATAAGTTTAACGACTTCTCGATTCTACTACATTAATTTATCGTAGGGTAATATTTCCAAACACGCTAATCCCTATAGCTATATTTCACCTTTTAATCCTATGGCAAATTTTTTTAAAATCCTTGCAATCCTTTGATTCCGGAATAATTCCTGCGAAAATCTCCCTTCCCCGAGACGAAAGAGTTTATTTCAAAGCGCAAACCAATAACGGTGAAATGAAAGAATGAGAAAAGAAAAAAAAGAACGCTACACAGCAAAGTATGATATACGTAGAGCCAGCACCACCAACGTCGACGTCAAGGCTTAACCGTCTGCAGCACGTACTCCTCCGCAACAACGTTCCGTATAGAAGACCGCAAACAGCTGAAACAGAGTAGCAGGGGACGGGGAAGGAGACGGACGCGTCACTCGGCTTTCGTTTTTCAGGATTTACCTGGAGCCCCGGACAGTCGCTTTTCCCGGCGAAACGTCTGCCAGGGTGAAATCGAAAAGAGAATAAGCAAAGGAAAAGAAGCAGCAACAGCAGCTTGAAGAAGGATGACGCGCGCGACGTTTGGTGTCAGCACGCTGCTGCTGCGCTGGTGGTAGTGGTGGTGGTGGTACGAAAGAGAGAGCTGCTGCAGAGGGGACAAACGGATTCCATAATCCATATACGTTCGCGGGGGAAATAAATAATACACGAGGAGGAGCCCGGCCGGATGTTAGCTGCCGGATAAGACTACCCCCACCCCCCTCCATACTGGCTACTGCTGCCGCACTTGTATCCCCTCGCGAGAAAGGGAAGAAAACGGGAGACGGACCGCTCAACGGCTCACGCTTTTATATATCCTCCCCCCTCCCCCCGCGACCCGGCCATCCGATCTGAAGATAGAAGAGAATCTATCCATTTTTTTTTTCTCCCCTCCCTTTTCCTCTTACTGACCCGCTCCCGCTTCAACCTCGGCTCGCGTCGGTCTTCTGGAGCACGGCTGGCAGCTAGTCGTTTTTATTCGAGACCCCGGCGGGCGAGAGGCACTCATGGGAAGCACAATGGAAATGAAAGGGGAGACTTCGGAGGAGGTCCTGATGGCTCAAAGTTAAGCGAGCTGAAAACGCGCACTCGACCGGAGGAGTGTATAGAGACGATGAGAAAAAAAGTGAAGGAAGTTCATCTGGTCGAGCTGCACGGAAAGAAATTTTGGAATAAGAGACCTCAGAGTTTTGGAGCTAATATCTTTCTATATAATAGGGAATTATATAATTACAAAAAGCTACCACGACACATTATTACTTGGTATGAATCTAACTATTCGGAAAAAAAATTGAAACGTCTTGTTCACAAATAGGAACTGTCACGTTACAAAAGTTCCAAATGCTGGAGCTCCAACAAGCATTAAGTGCAAGGCTCGAGGTGCCGTAAGCTTAAGTTATATGGAGATCTTAGACGTCCAACTTTGGAATAGCCAGAGCTCAATTTTCTCGTAAGTCTCTATAGACGTTCGAACATCGCTCTGCTGCTCAGCCAATTAGAGGCCACCTCAGGCATTCGCAACTTTGTAAGGTGACAGTCCCTACTTGTGAACAAGACGTTTCGATTTTTTTCCAAATACTTAGTTCACCAAGTTAGCATTAGTTGACATCCTAGATGGTACATATAGACTTCAAAATGGTTGAATAATACTTACTTAAAAAAAGTTAGAGGTCTCTCATTTCAAAATTACAACGAAATTATTCTTACAAAGTTTGGGGACGATGAAGCGCCTAATAGTCAAAATAATTATCAAAAATGTATCTTTCAGCATGGAATCATTTTTATATTTTTAACAACGAAATTCTCATAGAAATAACAGAGCTACATCCATGAAATTGCATTAAGTAATAATTAAATTTGTAATTTTTGTTTGAGATTATAAACACGCGTAGATGGCGCACTGCGCTAACCAAATCGTGTCTCACGCGTCAAATTTTGTGTTTGACTTTTGCAGTAACAAATAAACCTCAAATTGATGATAAATAATTACTTTTTATTTTGATAATTTTTTAAAGAGATGATCTAATATTTCTGAAAGCTACCTTATAATAATTCAACATTTAAAACAAAGAGAAAAACAATATAGTAGAGAACATTCAATTGAATATTGTTTCCACTTTATTTTACGAGCCCTAAGTACTTTTCCTTCGCTGCAGGGCGTACATTTTTTTTACATAACCTTGTGTATAACGCTGGATATGATCACCTCACAAATCTCTCGAAACAACTAAAACTAAGCACCACCATCAACAGTAGAACAAGAGAATAACAGCTCTTATTACTTTATTTTTATTTCCCCTCGCGACGGCGTTGATAAACGGAAATCTGGTCTTTCTCCGAATCTTATCTTCTCACATATCACTATCATTACGTGTATATTCCGGGCGCGTTAACCACACCAGTTAGCTAGCTGGATAGCTCAGAAATCCGAGTAAAACAAAATAAAGGAAATGCGCGCTCGTGACCCCTCATTAGTAGCGAGCGAGCCCATATTGAACTACATTATTAACCGCCGATGGGCTCTCCCTCTCCTTCGTATAATGATCAGTTTTCTCCCCCCGTCTTTGGCGCTTCTTCCCTCTGTCAAGTTTCACTCGGCGCCCTAACCCCGAACGCTCACGTCATTATCGTTCCGTGTGCGTTTAACTCGCAATCAAGTCATCATTTTGGGGGAAAGGGGGGAGGCGATCAATGCCTCCGAAGTGCTTCCACGAAAATAACGAAGACGACGATGGGTAATGCGCCCTGCTACAGTGGCACGATAATGAGGTTGAGCAATGGCAAGATTTCGCTACTAATTAACATTGATATTGTAACGCGAGCTTCTGCGGCCTTGAGGATGTAACGTTACAAGTACTGCTACTGCTGATGATGTTTGAATATTCGAGCGCTTGATACAGTATCGATGCTGGGTAATAATATCTCGTGTCTGGTGGTGAATTGATTAATATTTTATAGGACAGTGATTACAGTGAGTTTGTGTAATTCCAGTGCACGTAATTTATGTAATAAATTCTAATTCTGTGTACTAAATAAAAGCAAAAGAATTCTGTGGTTCCACTTCTAGGATGATATTTGTATGAAAAATGTCATAATCATAATTAAACCTATAATTTCGTGATAATCTTAAATGGTATTGTATTCTACTAAATAAAGGATGTTTTACAGTCATTATTTTCCTGAACATTAAGATCAATGTGCAGAAGAATTAAGGATCAAACAAAATGTTGACCCACTTTGCACAAACGAACTCTCAACAACGAACCAGAAAAGTATCTGGAACTATATCACGCTCTTCATCTACTATCTGGAAGTTTGCGAGATTTGGGATTCATGCGCATTAATCAAAATAAATGCAAGTATACTTATATTCGTTCTGAACATTAAGTTTGCAATCTTAATTGAAGTCTTGGATCAACGAAGCATATTAAACCGTTCCTAAGACAAACTTGTACAAAATATATCGCGGAGTTTTTTCTCTACGAACTCTCATCTCAATATACGATGTCATCAATGACACAGCATAATATACTTTGGCTCTGAACAGGCTGTATTGTACCAGGTAGCATTCACTGAAGCCTTTCACTAAACACAGTACCCAACAGGAGTAATGGGATAGGCCTTGAAAGAAAAGAAGCATCGGCCTGGATTTTTTTTCGTCCAGGGCGTTAAGGAAAATTCTTAGGCTGAGAGAAAACACACGCACGAGCGGGGAAAAAGGAAGCGACCTGTCAGCGAAGGAGATGAGAGAAAACAACAATCGCAGAAAATCGCAGGTGGGTATTTGTTTCGGGATAGCCGGATTCTCATCCTTGTAAATAAACACAGCCTTCGAAGCTGGAAATGAGAAAGGAGAGGAGGAGAGCAGAGGAAAAACAATGCCGAGTATGTTCGCTCCAAATAACCCGATGGTACGCGAAAGCAATGGCAATAGCGGGGGGAGGGGGAGTGGAGGGAGACTTGTGTGCCGTACAAGTAGTAGAACCCCCTTCCCCCGTTTTCTGCTCCTTACTTGCTTTTCACGTGAGTCTTCGTGTATACGTTGGGAAATGGATGGTGGATTTATTTCTGAAGACATGTCTTTTGTTGTTTATTGTCGTGAGGACAATTGTAAATAGAAACCTCTGAGAGAAAGCATTATCTGGAGTAAGTAATTGTTTTCGAACCTAAAATCAAAGTCCTTCCTTTTTTTCGTAAAACTGTGAAACTTAGATGTTATGTCAAAAGTAAAAAAAATTGGTTTTATAATACATGACATTAAATTCTGTAAAATTAAACTTATGGAAAATTTATAGTTCAAAGCGCAAACGCAAGACAGGTGTAATCTATAGCAAAATACATGATTTAAAACATTCATGAGATTTATGCAAATTATCTAAGAATGTGGCAATTATCTGACTGTTCTGATCAACTGTTGTCAATTAGGAAACTGCATTGATCATGGATGGCATCAAGGCAGGGCAAACATGACTTTTTATTTTCGAGCTCATACTGCATATTGATATTCAAGTAATACAAATATCAATTATCGTAAACTCGGTGAAGTATTATGTTACATCATGTTGTATTGTATCTCATAAAAAATTACTTCTCTTTTACCAATCAGGTAAATTGCCTTTAATATTTTCATCAGTATACTTGAAGAGCTGTTGCATTATCCGACAAGATAGCAACTTTTACTTCAAATATTAGGAAAACACTTTGACTTTCGGATATATGGCCACCTGATTATAATCCTAAATATGGTATTAGCTTCAGCTTCATAATCAAACTCAAAGCTCGTTACGGTGAGGTATTTTTCTCATTGGCCATATTTAACTTGGGAAAAAAAAAAAAAAAAAAAAAAAAAGGAGCGAAACTCAACAAATATTAAAAACTTAAGATTTATAAACAAAAAAGCAAACAAACTTTTAACAGGCGGAGCCGATGGAGGTTGAGAGTGCTGAGATGGCCTTTTATTTTTAATTAACTGTTGTCAATTAGGAAACTGCATTGATCATAAATGGCATCAAGGCAGGGCAAACATGACCTTTAATTTTCGAGCTTACATTGCATATTGATATTTAAAGTAATACAAATATCAATTATACTAAACTCGGTAAGCCTTTTGTTGTATTGTGTTGTATTCCGTCTAATGAAAAATTGCTGCTCCTTTACAACATCAGGTAATTTGCTTCGTAGTCTTTATTCGTACACTTGAAGTTCAGCATTATTCGATTAGACAGCAACTTGGATTTTGAACAGGGGATTCTATAGGATGCCTCGAACTATCGAATAATTTTTTTTAACGTATAGTCTCTAACCTACGTGCCATGTATTGATAAAAAAAAACTTTGTCTTCCTAACTTATAATCTACCTGGTTGCATCCCCGAAAGGGACTTAGAGTGCGATATTGCGAGCTACTTTCCTTTGTTATTAATACAACCCGAACAGAATTACGATTCAAATAGGGAAACACTTTATTCATAACAAAAATACAATGCTTGTATATACAGAACAAATACAACTAGAAAGCTCGAATGTTGCGGAGAATCTCACTCTTTTTTCATCTGTCAGCTTATCTTTATAAGTTGTGTAAACTATAACTGTGTTGCTAGGTAACGAAGAAATTGTCAACGTCCGTGAGAAAACCTCTGTGTTTTCTCACCCCGCGTACTCTTCGAATCCACTGCTCGATTTGGAGAGGGAAAATAACGACCACGGATGGTCCTCTACGATCACCGCCTCGTAGCCTACGTAGTTGTTTGCTCAATTACCTACTACGCCGAATGCCAAAATTCAAGGCGACGTTAATGCAAACAAAACAAATCATTTTTAAGAATCTTGTTTATAATGGTTAACGTGGTTAACTTATTTAAATGGAGTTACGAAACAGTTGTTTTTCTAACAGAGAAATTATACAAATAAAAGAAAAAATTGGCAAGAAAAGCGCAAAATGAGATCAGACCCATCCCATGAACATATGCAAAATTTGAACTATTGATGAAAATATTTGAAAATTCTCAAAAAATGTGGTCATTATCTTACATTTCTGATCAACTGTTGTCAATTAGGAAACTGCATTGACCATGGGTGGCATCAAGGCAGGGCAAACATGACCTTTAATTTTCGAGCTTATACTGCATATTGATATTCAAGTAATACAAATATCAATTATGCTAAACTCGGAGAAGTATTTTGTTACATTATGTTGTATTCTTTTTCATGGAAAATTACTGCTTTTTCACTATAAATGAAGTAAGGACTAGGAAAATTTGCTTCCTCATGCAGTGTTTACTTTATTACAGTCCTAAATCAATCTTTAAGATAGCTTGATATTGCAAGGTATTTTTCTCATTTGTTATGATTCACTCACACAAACTGAATTACAAAGGGGTTTTTAGTAGAGATAAATAATGATACAAAAAAAAAATTATTAATTAAAAGCAGAATCTTGGATAGTGACAAATGCAATTTTTTTTCTTTTTCAATCAATTGTTGTCAATTAGGAAACTGCATTGATCATGGGTGACATCAAGGCAGGGCAAACATGACCTTTAATTTTCGAGTTACAGCATATCGATGCTTTATGTAATGCAAATATCAATTTTGTTAAACTCGGCTGTACATTTTATTACATTATGCTGTATTTCGTACAACTCACCCAAAATATTATGTTCTATAATTACTTTTTGAAATATCTAGAAAAACCGTATTTTTTTAATCATTTTCTTTCAACTACATTTTCCTGGAAAAATTGTATTAGTTAAATTATTAAAATTTGTATCAGTTAATTAGTCGAAATTAAATTGCATAATAGAAGGAACGCACAGGTTTATGCGAGTTTACGTATATTTTATAGGAACTTATTCCAATAGATATAGTCTACTGTGACGTACGTCACACTACTACATTGTTACAGACACAAACAATAAATTTCGTCAACGTCAACATTACAATAAAAAATATTATTTTACAAGTTTTAATAACACCCGCGTTGTTCATACGACGAATAAAAGGCACACATTTGTCATTCAATTACGAAAAAACATAATAACGCTCCTGTGTTTCCGGACGTATACGCACGCAACGGCGCGTTTGCCGTGTTGACGTTAAAATGTTCATAATATCATCAGCGGAGTAATTATCGAGGGCACGCTGGTGGTGCCGCTGGCAGAACATATCGCGCACGCAGCAGCAGCGGGTAGCAGTCAAATTAGCAATCCGTAAATTAGCTTTTTCCCCCCTCCTCTTTCCTTCTCCCGCTGTTCACACAATCCCGTTGCCCTACGCGTATGCTCAGTACGAGGGATTCGATTAAATGTTATGCGTAATTGAATGGCTCCCAGCCGAGGCGATCGTTATTATGTTGAGGTCCCCTCCGGCGCCAACTGCAACTCACGATCTCGTGCTCTCTTTTCGCAGAAAAATGAAATGAAAAATACCCCCTTCTCTCTCGCACCTGAATTGTGATGGTGGTTACATAGCGTGGAAAATATACGTCATGTTAACGTTTCGCTTTTTTGTTTTTTCATCTTTTTTTTTATTTTTTAATTAACATACGTCCGCAACCGAGCCGCGACTTGCGAAAATAATTTAAGCGCGCGGCTCGATCACGCGCAATATTGCACAATTTACTTAATTAAAATGTTACCCCCCACATTCTCCTCCCACCTACACGTTGTAGCACACGCACGGAAATCACGCGCAAAATAATGGTATAACAATAACAATAATAGAAAAGAGATTGTTTTGCTTTGCCAATTATGTCCTGAAATTAATGTACTACCCCCCCTCCCCCCCTGCATTGGCCTCCTCTTCCTCTATGTTGATTTTCACCTTGTCATTGTGTAATTGTGACACGCGCTCTCTTCTATAACGAGCACACAACAATCGTTAATTAATTAACTGTTTTGCTCCTAAGTCCGTCAACTGTGACTCGCACCTGCCCGAAAGTGAATTCCGCGTGCTGTTTCTATTGTGGCGGGGAACAAACACAATTTATACCGGCAGAATATTATCTGGTAGTCAAAAATAGCTCTGGTTATTATTATGATTATTGTGAGACTAGCTGATACATCAATTGGTGGACCACTTGATTCAAATAGCGATAACAACTAGCAAGCGACAACACGGGCTCGACGCACATCATCGATTGATTTTATCAAAGAGCCAATGAAATGATATGATTGCTCAATGACCATTTTTGGTGATTTTATGTTTATTATCCAAATGATGTACGTTATCTCAACAACCTACAGAAAATAACGCACTGATTCGCGTAATCTTTTAAAATATCGTAAACAGATTCTCGATGAATGGAAACCAAATACGTATTCAATTTATTAGCATTGCTTGGCAGTGGTAGCTCTTAGGGCTGAACAAAATTTATTCCGTTTATTGTTATTCTCACTTTCATCAGTCGAAGCGAGAATTCTCTTAAGACAAACTTACGTTTATACGAAGGAATTGTAAGCAAGACGAATCAAGGAGATTTTTCATCCCTTTCGAGTAGCGGCATTTTCGAGTAAGACCCCTCACCTATTATTACGGTTAACTCTCTTAACCCGGGGAAAGCGATGACTTTTCGGCAAAAGAAGATGACAGAAGAATGGAGAACGAGGATGCCTAAGTTGTGTGTATGCTTTATTATTTATTGCTGCCAGTGGGTTGAAAGAATCGAACAACAAAGGTTGGTGGTGAGAGCATTTATAAATTAATATATTTGTTTGTTAGTTGTTAAAACTTTGAGGACATGCAAACCCCAGTATAAGGACCAAAAGAAGATATGAAAAGTTTTTCTGTTCATACAAATATATAATGTGTTTGAGTATGTCAAGTGTTTCTGACAAATCGTATAGTCATTGAGAATTGTGGCGGGAGAATGTCGGAAGATGGATGGATACGGATTGATATGTGTCCATAGTTTATGTTGGTTAGTGGCTCTAACTTATTCTCATACTTTGCACGTTCGAGACTCCGGTACTGCTACGATCCTTCGATAGGTAGGTCTGTGCTTACCTGGTGGTTATACTGACCGACCTCATTAATTTTAAAATACTGTGCGTACGTAGCGTACAGGAAAATAAAGGAAAGCATAAAGCAGAGAATAAGAAACTCGTATGCTAACATTTTTAATAGAATTTCCGTAACCGAGGATTTTATTTCTTCATTTGTTTATTATTGTACGTGGTTATTGTATAGTTGACAGGATGCTGTAATTTAAAAAAATTCATTGTTACAAGATATTACCGAGGATATTACTTGCAATTCAGAACATCTCTATAAATTTCTTTATTATAGGCCTTTGACATTATATCGAAAATACAAACATCTGCTTAAAATGAAATTTTTAATTTATTGCAGCGTTAGAACAGGTAGAAAAAGAGAAATGGTAGTTTTCTTCACAAGTGTGCATCTCTCCAGGGCGAACCCTGGGCCCTGCGAAGCAACGCCCGAGGGACTGTAGGGACCGCCCTGGTCGGATGCACATGAGTGGAGAATGCTATTTTTCCTACCGAGGGCGCACCAGCTTCTCAAAAACGCCCGAAGTAGGAAAAGAAAATTTCATCCTAATTCGTGTCGTAACTTTCACGGCCTACAATAGCCCGTCCAACGTAACCCAACGATGGGGTGCGAAGAAAAGCAACAAGCCCGAAGAGAGAAGAATAATAAAAAAGTACGTCCGATAAAACAAGAAAACTTTGCACTCGAGGAGAACTAACTGTACCAGCTCGAAGGCAAGAAACATAAAACAACGCGA
>JAPYYV010019565.1:0-23244 GCA_030522625.1 Copidosoma aretas
TCTGCTGCACTTTGGGCCCATGGTAAGAAATAGTAGTTTTCGTCACAAAAGTGCGATCGCCTCCAGGGCGATTTTGCGGCCCGAGGGTCCGCAACGTAGTCTTGGTTGGATCGCACTTGAGTGGCGGACACTATTTTTCCTACCGAGGGCGCACCAGCCTCTCAAAAACGCCCGAAGTAGGAAAAAAGAATTTACGACTTAACTTACTAATATAATAACCTGATAGCATGGAATGATTGGTTGAAAAAATTTGTATTCTCCGTATTTTACAGTAGAGTCAAAACTTTTTCAAATCAATAGTGAAAATTTCGACTAATGCCTAATAGTGTGAGAAAAATTTTTATATTTTTAAAGCATGTTCGGTGATTCTTTAAAAATATTTTTTTTTTAATTTTAATTTTGATTATTATTTGAATTTGATTTGCCTACATCGATCGTGTGCTTAGATTATATAGGCTGAGTTATACTGCTCCTTTGATAAATTTCTAATAACCACTTTAGTAGATTCGTCTAAGTTACTTAAATTGTGTATATTTCAACACATAGTTTCTGCGCTTTTGACATTAAATTTTGTGCACGAGATGTATCTAGAATATAGACCAAGTTACACAATGATTGTAAATTTTTTACACCAAATAGTTGCATTTAATACACAAAATTTGTGTATATTATACTAAATAACACAGAGTTTCTATGTATTTTTGACATGGAATTTGTGTAAAATAAAATTGACACAAACTGCGTGTAGTCTGTCTAATTTTAAACACAATTTTTGTGTTTATACTTAAACTGATTTTGAACAGTGATGGCTTAAAAAAAAAGAAGGGAAAAGTAAAACATTCGAGTATTCAGTAGATCCTACTGATAATTTCAAAAAATTTCATCTACATTGGAATGCTAAAAGTAAAGATGAATCAAAGCAGTGAATCAGAATCGGAGGAATATTTACTCACTCAATTCTCCATTCATCATCGATCCGATAGTTTTACTCCCAAGCTTCCCAATTCAACGCACGCTACGATTTACCAAAATAAATGCACCGTCCAGGACGCTACTATTGTTGTTGTTTTTTTTTTTTTTTTTTTTTTCCATCCTCCTAGACCCCCGCAACGGTTACTGCCTTGCATAATCAGGACACAAGTCCGCTCGGTGCTCAAAATTATCCCTCGCCCCGGCTAAACTATCCTGCAAAACACTCGTGCCTCGAAGCGCGCCCGAAGATAAACGTCATCGATTGCGCGCGCAGGAGGCTCCCCCCAGCACGCTATCGCGTAAACGCTGCCGCGGGAATTTCGCGCTTCCACGAACGACCCGTCCAAGGAGCTCTCGAGGCGCCGATCGGTGTCGTGAGCAGGCGCGCTGGTTGGGGGAAGAGGCGTGAAAAGCTCGCGCGACCAACCCCCGCAGCGGTACGTACTTATTCTGTCAGGTATATAATAATATCGACCACAGCTCTCGAGGGCAATTTTTGCCGAGCCCAAGTGCCACTTTGCTCGTCGTCCGGCTGCTCAATTTTCCTTGGCTCCTCTCTCTCTCTCTCTCTTGCCCGTGTGTCGCGGCGGCCGCGCCGTCAGCTCGTACATGTATACACAGAGACTTACCGCTCGCTGCTGCAGTTGTTGTTGTTGTTGTTGTTGTTGTTGTTGCTAATCGATCGGCGGCGCGCGTGATCGCCGAGTCCTATTTGTATGACGCATGCACGCAAGTCGTTTCTGTTTCGTCGACAAAGTGACACGGATTTTTTTTTGTCTCGCCTCGAAGCGAAGCGGAGCTTCGGAGTTATAATAAATCTGTATGCTACGCGATTTTTTGATTCCCGGGGCTATGGAGGACCCGAGGCGATGCGACGCGGTTAGTTTCATCCCGATCGAGTGCACTTGGAGGCTCCGAAGGTTCGAGAGGAGGACCGCAGTTCGCGTACGGGGGCCGCCAAAGAGAGAAAAAGTCGCTCTGCACAGATGTCGGGCGCGCTTTTTTCCGGATCGATAACGGGGGGTAGGAGGGCGCAGTGAGGGTCCAAGCGACGGATTGGCCTTTTGGCCGAGAGGAGGCAGCGAGTGGTTTTTATAGCGGCCGAAGGGACAGGGAGCCTCTCGGATTATTCTCAGCCCCAAAGCGATGGGGGGGGGGGGTAGGGAGGGGGTTAGCTGTTGGTATACCTATACCCCACTCGACCGGAGTATCCCTAATATACGTCATCCCGTTAACGGCGCCCCCGCCCCCCCCCCCCCCTTGCTCCTCCGCCTCGGCTCTTTGCTCCTTTCTTCTTCCGATAAATTCCCAAACTCGCTCTCCGTGCACCATACGGCTCCTTCCTTCTCCGTTCCTCCGACCCGAGGGTATACACTGTATACGTACTATATACCTTATACACGCATAAAAATAGCGGAGCGCTCTCCCGCCGAATCGACTTTCTTTCTTTCTTTCTTTCTTTCTTTCCTCGTCCCCGAGACCCGAGACGACACATTCTGTTCCTCGAGCTTTTCATGTTGCTCCTGCGCTCGGATACTTTGCCCAGAGTCGGATTGTTCCGATTCGAGGAGAGCTGCAGAGAGGGATGAAAACAAAAAACAGTTTGCGCGCGCGTTGCTGCCCCTCGACGCTCGAACGACGGTTTTTGGCGCGCGGGGGAGAGCATATACGCGCGCGGGGTTCTTCGTTTGTATTACCATTGTACTGCGCGGTATATAACGAGAGCGCGGATGAAGTCGTGTTGCGCACGAGGGCCGGAGAGATCGCCGGCGATGGATGTCTCGGAGCGATAGGAGGCGAGAGGCGGTGAAAGAGGAGCGAGTCGATAATGAGTTATGCACCGAGTGCGTGCGTAACGGCCACGGCTGCGCGTAATACGTACGTAGGGTATCCGCGCGCGGCCGATGGGAGCCTCGTTGCCATCGTTCCCTCGTGGCGGGCACTCGTGTAAGGGGTTACTGCACGAACCAACGGACCGATAACGGCACGCGCGCATCGAGCCACGAATTACGGTAGAAAACAAAAAAAAAAAAAAAAAAAAAAGGGAAAAAAAACGGATCGTCGGACGAGAGGAGAGAGCCCCGATTCTCGAGATATTCCACTCACCCCGGCCTCCCCATTGTCTTTGCGCGCACTTTGGACTATAATACTCGTGTATACATAATATGTATACACTTGGACGAGAATGCGTGTGGCGCGTTGTAATGGAGCGAGCGACTCAACGGACGCGCCGTTTGGTCCCTTGACTCGGATCGACCGCGAGCCGGGCCGATGGGGAATTCTCTCGTCCTCAGACTGACGTGCCGAGTCGTTGGAGTGTATTATACAACCCTATATACCGAATACACATGCCTGGCACGCGAACCGTGTGAACGTTTTCGAGGACAAACAGGCGCGGTTGGGCGAAAGCTCGGAAGCTCATTTGCGCAGGTGAGTTGTTGCCGCTGCCGACGAGCCTGGGATCCCCTGCGCGCTCTGTTTGCATCCGAGCGGCTGATGGTTTTTGTGGTCGTCCTCCTATACTTTCGGCCAACGATTGATCGACGCATCGCAAGAATAGGGGTGTAATAAACATCAATGTTTACCTTTCCCTACCCTCCTCGATCCATCGTGCGTACCGACGGCATGAACTTTTTAACTCTCCCATTACGGCCACGCGTACAAAGTATCACGCCTGTCCTCGTAATTACGCACATTACGTGCCTAATGCCTCTTTACCAAACTATCGAACGAAGCTCCAACAGACATAACCCGTCCATTCAATGTGCGCGCGTGTGTGTGTGTGTGTGCACCCGTCATTATTCACGCGACTCGCGAGCTCGTAATAAACCCGCGCGGGAGCAGCTGAGGAACGAAAGCGCGAAAATTGACTCCGCGGCCCGCGATGCGAGTACGCGCGCACAGGCATCGCAGAGCCGGTCAGAAACACGAGCCGAAGGGTATAGGCAGTGGAGAGAGCAGAGTGCAAATAACGCATCGTAACATCGCCCACCCTCGCTCGCGTTCCCCGTGCTGCACTCGCTCCATCGTCGCGCTGCTGCTGAAACACCTGCCTGCCTTCAACGTCCCGCGCGACTGGAGAATCTCGGGCATAAATGATGCTTTAACCGGGTTACTATTCTTTTTTTTTTTCTTTTTTCCTCGAAAACCACCCGCGAAACATGCAAGGGCTCGCACGAGCATCCCCCCACCCTCTTTGGGGGCTGAGTAAAAATTTCTGAGCGCGAAGAGGCCCCGCGGGGACTCGGAGCTATACGACCGCATCGGCGTAACGACAGTCGGAACGAAAGCCCCCCACCCACCGCGGAGTAAATCACGGCGCGAGAATAAGGCATCCGAAGGGTCGGGCGCGGGGGAACAGCGGAGGAGAGCGAGGGAGAGAGCGGAATGCGCTTGCAGCGCGACAGCAGACAGCTGGAAGTGAGCGAGCGCGTTTAAAATGGCTGCTGCCGCCGACGCTCTTGTTGCCGCTGTTGTTGCGAGCTTTTTAAAGCGGTGCGCGTCGCACGCGACTCTCCGCGCGTTGCGTCGGAAGCCATCGGAGCTTCGCTCGTACGAAACGGGCAGGAGGCGGGGGAGGGGTCGGCGGAGAGCGTGAGCGTGTGTACGTGCCGGGAGAGAAGAAATGAGAAAAAGCGCTCGCGGGGCGTCGGGTTTCAGATGTGTTGTGCGTCGTGCGCACGCCTTGGGTATATATATATATATATATATATATAGATATACATACCGTATAAGCGTGCACGGGTGCAGGCCACGGCTATTACCTTCGGAAAGCCGATCCGCGGCGAATCGGCCGGTCGAGGCGAGCTGCGCGGTTTGTTTTATGAGGATGGGATTCGGTGGTGATGATGATCATGATGATGATTGTACGGTTTCAGCCCCTTTGCTGCGATCATCGCGGCTCGTATACGGTTAGTTTCTTGAGGTAGTCGTGAATATGGAAGATAAAGTGTCATTTGATGACGGAGAACAATATTTGGGTACTCGTGGATACCGCATGGTGGGGACCGAGGCTGCGGGTTGTGAGTACCTATTTTCGTGTACACGTATAAAAGTTCAGAAAAGTTTACAGGTACTGTATGCAGTACATACTTATTATTGTACTTTGGGCACGAAATTTTAAATACCTGAGATATACAATCGTAAGCGCATTGTACTATGTATTACAAGCAGGGATGGCAGGCTCTCGATTTTGCAGGCCTGAAATGTTTTCATTTGTACTGAAAAATCTATGTTAACTCGACAAAAATTTGATTCGATTCTGTTAACAAAGTAAATGAAGGTGAAGATATAGTTCGTCAGCTACTATGGATAGTCACAGATGACTTGCAGTTTTTGACCATTCTTTTACGAGAGTTTCTAGATTTTAACTTTTGTTAACATACTGCTTTGTTCAAAAAGGTGAGAAAAAAGGTTTTCAATGTTACCGAATGTATTATTATTATTATTATTATTATTATTATTGTCCAAAGTCAAAGGTTTTTGAATAACAAATTTGAAGTATCGTAAGTACCTCCAATTACGGTTCGGTCGGTAGAGATTGTGTAACTTGATACACCGAATCTTAGTATACGGGTTTCGAGACGTGTCGTCATCCGTCCGCAGGTTACGATAATATATATTATCTATGCAGCTTTAGCTCACTCAAATAACTCAAAAAAAGAAGGAAGGAGAGTAACGGTGGTAAGACAGATGGAACTCTGAATTTTTTTTTTTTAACAAGTATGCATATTTTTAAAGTTTTTCAACATTTTCACTAGAAAATGTAATAAATTTACGCAATAAATAAATCCACAATGTATGATGTATATATGTTTTAGGCTCTTTACAATCATCACAGAAGAGAATAATTAAAATTATTTTTGACAATAAATATGATGAGATAAAACCACTTGAAATTCACCAGGCTTATAGTTTTCAATGTCTATAAGTTTATGAATATGTAGCATTACAGGACATGTACTTGACTGTCACAAGCAGAACTAGAAATAAAAGCATCCCGCTTTTAAACTGTAATTTGGACAGTCGAAAATGCCGTTAAAAATATACAGCGATTACATTATTGAATAAACTGCCGCATGAACTGAAAATTTTGAGCCATATTGGAAGTGAAAGAGGAAAAAAATTTCTGAAAGACTGGTGTGAAAAATTCTAAATAAAATGAGTAAGACTATGAAACCATCGTTCTTGCATCTTTGCGACTTGGATTTGTTTACAAAAAGAAATCTGCTTCCGTCTCTTGTCCGACTTTTTTTTCGTCCACGGTCTCAAGTTTTTTGTTAGTTTTAAGTATACCACTCCAGTGTACAGGAACACTCGGTGCCTCCTTGCTGGAATGTATCTAGTATTAGTTTATTCTAATTCTCCATTGTTAACAAGTTTCGGCGTAAAATAAGAAATCATACAAATGCGTAAACTCATGACTATACTTCTGTAGATTGTGTGGTGAATGAATAAATAAAGAAAGACATAACTAATGATATATTCTCAGAACGTATACACATCCGCCAAAGTATAAACGTCTCGGCAATAACCTTTTTTTCGTCCCATTCACTTTACTTCGCAACTGCTCCCCGACAAGATAACTCGAGCCACCCGTAAGTATAATACAACCATCAAGCGATCCCCGCCCGTGGGCTCGACGACGCTCGCACCCAATATACGCGGTGGGAAAGCCATCCCCTGCCCTTCCACGCGGAGGGAAGGAGTGAGCCGTACCCGCGCTCGTATACGACTATACGCACACAATACAGAGTGAGCGCGACACGGGCGGGTAGGGGAGGAGGACGGCGGAGGCGACGTCGTCCTCCTCCTCTTCGCCGTCCCGGCACTGCGGCTGATGCAGTCGAGAGCCCCGAGAGAGCGGGAGCCTGCACGGGCGGGCGGAAGAAGAAGCAGCGGGGCTGAGGCTCTCCGCCGAGGACAGCGGGAGGGGGAGTCCGCGCGCGCGTGGGGATGGATTCGGTGCCGCGCCGCCGCCGCCGCCGCCGCCGCCGCCGCCGCCACCACCAGCAGCTACGCGACCGCGCGAGCCGCGACTCAGGCATCGCAGGCAGCGGCGTCCGCGCGCGACCCCGAGCCCGTGCCGCAGCTCGTTCGTATTGTCATTGCTGTTATCATTATCATCGCATCGCGCGGCCGACGTAGGACGATCCCGCGCCGTACTGTACGCGCTCGACCAGGTATAATTTTGCACGCACGGACGGACAAGTATACAGTGCTCTCGCTGTCGACGGATCGGCGCGGAGATCCGCGGGGGTGAGGGGGATATGGCCTGAGCGGCGAGTCCCCGGATGGATCGGGCTGGACCGGCCGACCCTCCCAGTACAGTGCTCCGGTCGCGAGCTGGCACCCGCAGCGATGAGATCCAAGTCGGTCGCCAGGAGACTCGCACAGGGTGAGTAGGATCGCAGTTTTTTGCGCATCATCCTTTTTCACGCCCCTGAGCTCTCCCCGCTCGTCCATTACCGTCGTTTTTGCCTCGACCGCCGACCGTCCCCTGCAGCGGGGACGCGTGATCCATCAACTCAGTCGCACCCGCGAATCATCCGCTCCGTCCTCGAGGACGTTTAAAGTTGGTGATTGCCATTTACAATACTAGAGTGTGATGTACGGGCGCGCGCGTCGCACGATCAGGTACAGCGAATCGAGCGCCGATCGAAAAGCGGGGGGTGTCGCGAAAGAGTATCGGGGCGGGGGGGGGGGGGTAGTTCACGCCCGCTGCGGAGTATACCCGGTGCCGCGGTTCGCGAGTGGGCGGCGCGCGCGCGCCCCCCCCTGCCTCTTTCGCCGCGATAGTTGATAGCCTGCTCGTCCTCCTCCACTGCCACTGCCGCCGCCTCCTCCCCCTCCTCCGTCGTCAGTCACTGGCTTTGCGGTGGCTTTTAGTCACGCCCTCCGTTCTCTCTCTCTCTCTCTCTCTCGAGTCATACGTGGATGTTGTACGTATACGGGCAGTGTACGTGTGTAACCGCAAATGCGGTCATTGTGATGCTGTCGTATTGTCCGTATATATATGTAATTATTGTGGTGGCTGAAGAGCCATTTATGCCGGTCTCCTCGCCTGTCTCTGCGTTTGAAAAAAAAAGCACAAGCAATTCTAGTACACGGAAAATAAAATGGAAAACATGATTTTTAAATATGCCTAATTGGCAGTGATTCGTTGATGTACGTGTTTTAAAATCATACCCACGTACGACTGGTCTGGGCTTGTTGGGAAGGTAAAGGTTTTTCATCAGCATCGGTCGGGGTTCGAATCAAAATCGGGCTCTGCAATGATGTATCACAAGTATGAAAAATGATTAAAATATACAAGCTACGCAATTAATAGTACTCATGGGATGATTTTTTGGCAAACTCAGTAATGTCAATCATAAAAATAGTAGAAATTTGGACTGTCCAGATTTTTCAGTATAGGACTTAAGTTAGATGAACGAAATTTTTGAAATTTTTCATTGTTCGGTACACATTTTGAAATAAATTGCAAAACTTATTTTTAATTGTTTGAAACATTTTTGGTCATTACTAGTTTTTATTAAAACAGGAAAAGGAGTAAGTAAAAATTTATTAAGGTAAATGACTAAGGGTCTGATAAATCCTATTTCACATGCCCATAGTAGAGCAAACGTTTTTCTAATGAGTACAGTGTCACAGTGGCAATCGAAAGTGTGTGATGAGGTGAATAATAAAATTGGTGGTTTGACTGTGCTTGCATACACGTTTCGGTCAAAATAATTATTTTATAATTTTAAGTTATATACATTTATGAGAACATACGGAACAATAAGTATGATACTTCAACAAGTGTTTCATTATTGAATCACTTGTTCTCAACAAATTTTAGAGAGCTTTGAGAAAAATAATACATGGAATCATATTTGTATATTTTTTTTTAAGAAAACCACTGTCTGGTAAAAAATTCTGAGATTTTAAAACTACTTGACCGATCGTGCGCGGTTAAGAGGTGTTGGTGAAAACTAGATGAGTAAGGTCGAAAGACTATTTCAAAAACATTCTTTGTTATGTAAATTTTGTAATCGTCTCTGTAAAAAGTGGCTGGTGTTTTTAAATCATCCAAGTAAAAGCGTTGAAAATCGGTGGATTGCTTCAACAATAGTGAAAGAGTATGGTTTCTTCAAATGAGTGTAGTAATCAACTTTTTCCGTTCATACAGTGTTGATATCATAAAAACACAAATGACTATTTAATTTGATATCGCTGAATTATAAAAATATCGAGAAGATAGGATACTTTGATCAAGATACTTTGGCCTTCAAAACCATAGGCAGACCAATACTAAGTAATTATGTGTAATATACTATATGTAGAAAAAGACGATGCTAGTTTAATACTCGATAGGTTTTCAACGAGCATGGCGTCGGACCATCCCAAGATTTAATCGAATCAAATGCTCCAAAGTTTTTTGAGGATGAAACAAAAGAAGATTCTACGATATTGCAAATTGAGAGTCGTTCAGACGGGTGATGCCTCCACCGCGCATCCACTCGCCAAAAATCAGAATCTCGATGCTCTCCCAACCCAAATTGAAAAAACGTGCAACCACTTTTGAACAAAAAAAATCGCAAAGCCCCGATAAACAAGTGCCCGCTCCGCCGCGGACCTCTCGTAATTCGCCGGACAAAATCCGCCGACTCTCGAGTCACGGGCGGAACAATAGCCGTCGCGACCCGAGCCCTCCGCGCAAAGTGCGACGCGCAGGGGCGGGCGGGCCGGGAAATCAGGCACTTTGAACCGAGCCGGGCTTCTCTCGGCTGTATATTACTTGATATACAGGTACAATGACCGAACAGACCCCGCGGTCCGGCCGCTTTGAGAAGTCCCGTGTATATCTGGGCCGCCGCGGCTTTAACCCGACGCGTGTATGAATGGCCGCGGCTCGAGTCAACGACAAATTAATGCGCGCGCTCGGTTCGCTTTACATGCAAAAAAAAAATGCTCCGACCAAGTTCGCGTGATCAAATTGTCGTTGCTGATGAAAAATCTTACTCGCACGCAACGGATGACCCGGATACAGAGCGGCGGTTCGGTGGATTCCCCCGATCGACGACGTGTAACAAACCCGGCGCTCGTATATAATATAATTATACTTGGTACAAGGGCCTCCGAAGAGAGGTATAATGCACGTGTTCATAAAGCACTTTGGTCGTTAATTGAGTCCCGAACGGGCCGCACAATAGATAATAGCCGAAAAGACGGTGGATGGGTCCCTGCTGAAAGAGTACAGCGGTAGCGTAGCCGAGGGGACACAAAGGGAAGAGGAGATTCGATACTCGGCCGGGAATGACAATCTGAATGGCGAGCACTTCCGCGGAGGAGGTTAAGACACAGGCGGGCAGACAGACAGACAAACAGACGGACAGGCGGGGTACAGGCGAGAGGACCGAGCGATCAAGCACGCAGTTTGTACTCTCACAGAGATGATGTAGCAGCAGCAGCATCATCATCATCATCATCATCATGATCCTATATTGAGCTGGTGGTGGTGGTGGTGGTGGTGGTAATATGCCGCGGCCAGTATGGGTATGTACTGCCGGAAGTCGCATATCCGAGAGGGAGACAAAGCCCCACGTCGAGCAGAGAGAGAGAGAGAGAGAGAGAGAGAGAGCGGGCCCGAGCGCGGGGAGGTTCTGTTTCATCCGCGGCCTTTGTCTCGGCGTATCCTGGCTCGGCTAGTACATACATGTGTACAATATAGCACAGGGCCCCCTCGGGATTGTAGATGAATTGCGGGGCGGGGGGATCGCTCAAAAGATCGGATGATCATCGCCGTACACCGGAGGCAGGTCAGTCGGTTGTTCCTCTCCTCCCCCGCCTCCTCCTTCTACTCGTTCTCACTTAGGGAGGGCACGATCGAGGCACCTCTCTTTGCCCCCGGGGGCCCGCTCGCGCAATTACAGAGATTTTTTGCCCGTGCGCGCTTTTATGCGCGTCGCTCCTTACACTGTCCTCCTTACGCATGTCTGTCAGGACTCCCTTTTCTGATGAGCCCCCCCCCCCCCCCCCCCCCCCCCCCCCCCCCCCCCCCCCCCCCCCCCCCCCCCCCCCCCCCCCCCCCCCCCTCCACTAATGCCTCGCATCACGAGCGACGCGTGTGAATGTACTCCGCACGACCATCCTCCCCTTTTGCCCCGAAAGAGGAGAAACAAAAACAGCGCTCGCCTCCCGTGAGAGCTTTTTCACGCGAGCCTGTCGCGGACGTCGTCGATTCGGAAGAGTTCTTTTCTCTCTCCATTGGAAAAGATTGATACGTCAAGTTTTACGAGCGCCTCTGCGCCTACGTCTCCGCGCAGGGCCGCGCGGCGGAGTAATGAAATCATGCAGCCACGGGGCCCGGGATATCGCCGAGCGCGCGAGTATAACGGGCGTCGTAACGCGCGGGAGCAATAAAAATCTCGCGCTCGGTTTTACGGCCGCGTCGCGTTATGGTGGGGCGCGTGGTTGTAGCAGCCCGCAGTGCGGGGGCACCCATATGAGAAACCACGACGACGACGCTCGAAGAGCGGACAATAGCGTGTACTTATAATGCGTTCGGTAACTCGGCCGGCGAGCGGGACGATAAATCCGCATCGGATGAGTCGAGCTGTAAAAACGATCTCGGATCGTTGATTGCTTTTATTCTCTCGCTCTTTTTTCCCCTGTGCTCACTATTCTCAAAGCATAGTCGAGCATCTTCGAGTGGCTGCTATCGGTTTCAAAAGTTCAACTTCACAGATTGCATTAGCTTCATCCAATATCGCGTCGAAAAAGATGAGGAGAACGATCGAAGCACATTTCGATCTCGGTTATGGAGTCTCGAATCAAACAGTGCAGCCGATCAACTCGTAATCCCGCAAAGCTCGACGATTCCCAAAATTTGGCATCCCCCGTGAAACTGCTTGAACAAAGGCCGATGAAAATTCCATTCCGAGGACAAAAACCAGACGGCCACAAA
Organism: Copidosoma aretas; assembly: GCA_030522625.1. Taxonomy (NCBI): domain Eukaryota; kingdom Metazoa; phylum Arthropoda; class Insecta; order Hymenoptera; family Encyrtidae; genus Copidosoma; species Copidosoma aretas. The sequence goes on from JAPYYV010019565.1 coordinate 11,924, forward strand.
GCTCATTCTGATCCAGCAGCAGGCAGCGATCGGCTCTCCGCGCGTCACAATAAATTCCAAATCCGCGGCCCACGCGCTCCCGCACAATCGACAATGGAGCCGGCGCCGATGAAAGCGCGGACGGAGGAGCCCTCGTCCTCGTCGATCGGTCCGTCCTCGTTGGCGCGAGTAACTGCCCCCGATGAAAAGAGTCGGCGTCGAAAATGCCCGGGCGACAAAAGCCGAGCGCGCGAGAATCGGTACACTCGGCGCCCGCGCACCAAATCCCAGGGTCGAACAATCGTCCGCCGACCCTCCCGCGAGGGGCTCGCTCGCGTGTCTTTCACTCGCCCTCCCGTTGTTTCTTCGGCTCGACGGCCTTTGTCGATCGGCCCTCCGCCACAGCCATCATCGCCAATGCGAATCTTAATTAGCGCGCCCGCGTCCCCGGGCGCTATTATCCGTCGTCATCGTCATTATTTGTCATTTGTTTGCGCGCTTCGTATGAAATCGCATCGGCTGCAGGCGTCCGTTCGAGCTGTGGGAGTGTACTGTACGCTCTTGCGCTTTTGTTGAACGCATTATTGTTGGATACCGGCACTGTCGAGCTGGTGTACGTACACCAGCCACGAACGAGCGGACCGATCCCGTCGGTCGATTTGTATTTTCAAAACGATGCATCGAATATTTTCGGTGATATTAATACACTTTCGCGAAGGTACGGGTTTTCTACGTTTTATCATTTGTCAAGATTTTTGCTCGGTACAGGAAGTTTTTCATCGGCTGATGACCAAGATTTGTTAAAAATGTGTCGATTCGAATTTTGTTCGATAGTATACACGATGGAGAAGATATTAAAAAATTTTGTATGATTCGAAAAACAATAATTGTGATTCTTCGAGAACAAAATTGAAGAGGAGGATAAATGTGAATACGAGTTGGTGATAAGACCTGATTATGAAAAAAATGACTACGTTGCCATAGTCAGACAAAAAGGCACCATTGTCCCCGTATTCTACTTATTCTAATGGGTTTAGGTATCACTAGTCATTTATACGGGCATTCAAGAATTCACCTTTTACTTGATGGAAAAGATCGAGGCTCGAAACTCCAACCATCCAAAAACAGCGATCCCACATCGTTGCTCTATACCCATCGGACCTACCTACCTGGACACAAAAAAAATATGACCATAGCTTCTTGATACGCGTTCATGTCGACGTGTCAATTGTGTACAAGTCTGTTTCAAATTTATATCGAGCACAATCGTAAACGAAAGTAAATATTGGAAATGAATCCAATAGCAAAACCCAAATAGTTTGGAGCAAACCTCTGTCGATACAAGGGCGCGCGATAAAGCCACCCTCCTATGTAGCAAGCATCGGCGAAGAAACGGCTCTGCAAACACACCCGCGAGGCCCGTAATCGCTTTTTGATCATCGCATTCCCGAGGAGTACGTAGCCCGCGACGCTCGACCGGCGGACAAGCACGCGCCGTGTACAATACACCAGCCGGAAAGCGCAGCAGCGCCGCTGATAAGCCCGCGCTCCGCCGTTGGCTCCCGCTGTCGGCCGCGATTGCACAATTAATCATCCAATTAGGCCTCCGCGTGCGCGTAATGTACAGATTTTTCCCTCTCCGCTGTTTGGTAAACAGCCGATGGCGCGCGCGCGCGCGCGTGTTATGCTCCCGGACCGTCGTAAAACACATCGGGGCTCGCGCGGGCTCCGGGTGCGCCGGAATAATATTGTACCTGCGCGCGCGCGGTGTGCCGTTGGTCCGACGGTTCGAGCGGAGAAAAGGATCGGTCGGGTGTTTGGAAACTTTTTCCGGAATCCATCGATCCCCCCCCTAGGCATTATAGGTAACCCGATGACGAGCGCACTGCAGCGCGGCCGTGCATTGAGCTGCCCCTGCACCGGGGCAACGGCTCGTGCAGCGACGCGGCACTCGCGGCATCCCTGTAACAACGCTTCGCGTGTTTTGGAACCATAGTTTTATTCCTTATTTCGATAGCGCGACGGACGATTTTAAAAAATGGCTGAATCGAGTGAAAATTCCTCGAAGGATGTGCACACGTATCAAAAGCCCCGGGATCGTATGGTGACGACGCCTTTTGAAATTTCAATGTTGACGGTGTCTTTGAGCGTGGCTAAGTATATTGTACATCTGTTACGCGTCTTCGCTTTGCTTCGCGCCTTATTTTCTGGAACCACTCGTAAAAACGATGAGTTACAGCGAAGTTGAGCGTACTTTACGCTTCATATGCGTCAGACCTGCGGAGCGGGATCCTTCTTTTTTTTTTTTTCTGCCTCTCTCACTTGCCGTAATTTTTCAAGCCTGCTCGTGGAAAGTTTGTAATTCACCGACAGCCTAAGGAGAAATGATGTTTTTTTTTTTCTTTTCTCTTTCAGCGAACAATCATACGTTGTACTTTTCAACGGTCGCGGGCAAGCAGGTACTAGCGGAGATTTTTATTCAAAGCGGTATCAATCTGAGTTTTGGCCAGAATATACGTTGACGAGGAAATTTACTCGAGATAACGCTCACGCGTATGATATCAGATGTTTGTACGCTCGATGAAAAATCGTTCGTTCAAATGTTTTATTGTTTCGAGTGGAAGAGGCAAAAAGTACCCTCCGAAAAACTGAACTGACGGTACAAAAATTACCTTCTCGCTCGCAGCCGTCGATTTGTTGTCGTGACCGTCGACAAACGTATGTCGCGGACGAGAGAAAGGGAGTAAACTCAACGTAAACACGGCGTGACGAAAAAATTAGAAAAAAGAAAACGGGGGGTCATTGTGCGAAGAAAGTACTTAATACTCCTGAAAAGAGCGCGGAGACGTGGGTGCGCGCGGACGGGCTCTTCTTCGTGGAAGTGTACAGACGGAGGGGCGAAAAGACAAGAGAAAAAGGGCGTGCGGCTGGTGTTGGTGTACACGCATACGTACTTAGTACAGCAGGCGTGCGCTGTAAGTACACAATATGCACGAGACTGTTTTTACGAGTCCCCATTTTCCACAGCTTCGTTCAAAGTCTCTCTGTGCCGAGTCGCGGCTCGCGTTGTTACGCCGGTGTCGTGTGCACTCGATTCGTGCTCGAATCATTTATAGCTTCTCGCTCGGATGTTCGCAACGATATTTCGCGGAGGGGGTTTTGACGCACGCAATTATACGTTTGCCGAGAGAAATACGAGTCGAACCAATGATCCCGCGATCGGTCGAACCAAAAACTTGGCCCCCGATACGAAAGAAACAGCGGACAAAAAGCTCCGACGCCGCACATTAACAATACGCAAGTAGGTACGACACACGGGCAGTACTTGTGGGGGGGAGGACGCGGCGGCGGCGATATCTCGGAATTGGGTGAGGGTCTTTTTGATTTATTTTTTCCCCGCTCCGTGCCCATGTATAGGTGCAGGGTATGCATGTAAGTATACACCACCGGCCAGCCAGCCATCAGAGTCCCCGCGGAAAAATCGAGCGCGCGCACGGCAGGGGCGGCCGGGCCCCCCCCCCCCCTCTCGGCCTCTGTATACACCTACGCCGCCGCGGAGACGTCGAGAAGTGACCAGCCGATGTGGAAATGACACGGCCGGCTATCTCAGCTGCCACGCGATATTGTCATCAGCCGCGGCGGTGGTGGCACGGATGGGGGGGGGGGGGGCGATAGGATCTCCTCGGCGGGGCCGGGGAATCGCCGCGGCCTTTCCCTGCCCGCGTGGGCGGGCGTTGTACACGGCTCCGCGTTAGCTCCTTGCCCGCACGCTCGTAATAAGCGCGGCTCGGCGCCATTATCTCGCACGCAAATTAGCCCCGCGGCTTTTCCTTCTCGCCCCTACCCTCTATACAAGTACTGCCGCGTTGCGCGCCGGCTCTCGAATCTCGGAACGAATCGCGTCCGGCCGAACGGGCAGTCGGACTCGAGCAATTTAATCGATCCCCCTATCTCTCTCCGATCCGTGGAACTTCCGAACCGTCGACGACGTTTTCCTTCGTGTGTTTTCACCGCTCAACGCGCACTTGTCACACGCCCTCGGATGAATCGTCACCACCTCAGGAGAGTTGGGCAACTAATATTCGGTGGGGGAGAAAAAACATTAGCCATCCTCGGGCCTCGGATCGAGTTACCGAACGGGGGGAGAACAAAAAATTAATTCGCAGATAAGCCGCTACTGTATTGCTTACCACGCACGCGCGCTCGTATACGAGCAACAGTCGACCTTTTTCGTTTGTCTCGCGCGTGCAGTGCAGATAACAGTCGATTCTGTGTACCTTGTGTACACAATAATATATACAGTATATTTAGGTTTATTGGACATCGGTGTCGGTGTTTTGTCTGGACGACTGGCACTATTTTGCTGAGCCGGCGCCGGACGGTCAGCAGTGAATAATGGTACGGCACGAAAACTGCTGCCTCGACGGTTAGATCCTTCTCTACTCATTGCCCGTGGCTCGTAGCCTCGGTTTTCAGCGTTCGATGAAAACTGTGGTTAATCAAAAGTATTGCAATTCAAAGTTGGATGTTTCGAATTTTCTAGGGAAAAATGCCCAAAGCCGTTGAAACCGGTTGTTGAAACGATGCAGGACGATCGCGTGCATTTCTCCATGGATTACGTGACGTCCAGTGACTCCTCTCGGGTGACCCTTTTTCAAAGGCCATCGCACGGCGAGTTATACGGAGATGATATTATTGCCCGTGAAGCTATTATTCCGAAGGTATATACAAGAACCGAGTGGGTATAAGTTCGCACGGCCCTATACGCAGTTGTTTCACGCAGCGACAATGGAGTTGTAAAGCCAGTACTGTTTCAATAACCCCATCAGTCTCGCGCGTATAACATGCAACCGACAATACGACGTACAAAGCCAGCGGGTACACGAAGAGAAGAAAGGGAGAAAAATCAACTGTTCGCCTGTGCATTTGTACATAGATACGTTAGAACTTCCGAATGTAAGCGCGCAGCCGGCCGACGGGTGCGCGCTCTCTTGTTACCATCTTCGGACACGCACGGCCGCGGCGTCGGTTCATTTTCGCCGGACGAGCGGTTCGCGCGTCGAAAGCCACCGCGCGCTGCGGTACAACGCGGGAGAGCGATGAAAAAAAAGAAGAAAAAAAAGTTGCGAATCACGGAGTAAAAATCATCGACTCGCCGTGGTCCCGACGCACCCGCGACAGAGCCCCTGGACGACGGCGCATCAGCCGCGCGAGAACGAAAACCCCCGGCGGGCTTATCGCTCTCGGCTCCCGGGGAGCGCTGAAATAATAGTTTTACGAGCCGAACGCCGCCGAGCGCGGGGTCCGGGCCGCGGGCGAGTTTTGCCGGTCTCGCACGTCTCTGGCGGAACGTCGACGCTCGTAAAGATAATGGCCGCGCTGTTGTCGAAATTTATCCGAGCGCGGGCCGTTTCACCGCTCCGCGGCCATCCCGATTCTCCTCTCCTCAACCGTAATGGCCCGCGCGCGCGCTTCCGACGCACGCAGGATACCTATATATTACACGCCGGCGAGCTAATCTATTTTCCGTCGAGGACTCATGCGAGGAGCGCGGCGGAGCTATTGTTGCGAGCTTTTCTTGGACTCGGGTGATGTTTAGGTTTGTTCATCGACTGGACGGTATTTGCGGCTCGGTTTCGGAGGATTTTCGCAGCAATCGTCGTGGAGATCATCGAAGCAACGAGAGAAATCTTTCGTCGGTTACCGTGGTGCGCTATTATACTACAAACTGACTCTTTCGAAAGGTGTATGCTTTAGGAGTGTAATTCGCATTTTCATCGATTTTTCCAAATACTCTTGTTCATTTACCCCGACGTAATTACATGTATGGATATCGATAATTCACTCACATCAAATATTCGACACACCGTGGATGTTTGAAAATCAGCCGTGGCACAGTTCACGCAGCCAAAAATTTTGCACTACATAGGTATCTCAAATTCGAGTTCTGAAAAGTTGCCATCTCGTCTGTGACATTAAAAAGGTATATTAATCGTCGAATTCTGAATTAAAAAAAGGTATTGTTTCGAATCTTGTTGGACCATAAATCAGTTCCACGTACGTATACATCCAAAAAAAAAACATCATTAGGATTAAATTTCCTCCAGAACCGTCCACTTAATCCCGAAACACAGTTGGATACCTATTACATCCGTCGAATGTACCGCAACAACGCGCTCCTCCCTGAACTAAAAGCGCGTATGCACAACAACCACTGCAGGTCTCTCGCGCATCGTAATATACTATTACGGAAGATGAGATCACGGGAGTACGCATGTACGCTATACCGTACAAAACGCAAAAAACGATCGGCGGCGCTCCTCGAGTACCTCACAATACCCACCGCCGACAATGGCCGCGGCTACTCCTCTCCTCCTCCCCCTCCTCTTCGCTTATCTTCCGCCGAGATTCGCACTGCCGGTTCCCATTCACGGGGGCTCCATATTATTGCGCGGCCGATGATAGAGGATAGAAATGTACCTCTATAGACCAGCACATCTCTCTCTCTCTCTCTCGTCCCGTGCTTGGCTGTGGGAATAACCCCCCCCCCCCCGTCCCGGGCTGGGCTGGGGGAATAACCCCCCCCCCCCCCCCCGCGGTCTCTGCCGTTGCTGTTGTTCTTCCCGGGCTTGGGAACACTTTTATCCTTCGGGGCCCGCGAGGAGAGCCCGCGAGACAAAAAGCGAGCAGCGGGTCGTAGGTACTGCTGCTACAACCCGCTCGGGAGCTACATTACATATAAATATATAGTACACGTGCTCGTGTACTCCTTCGCGGCGCGAATCGGGTTTAGGGCCGTGTGTCAAATGACACGCTGCCCCCCCCCCCCCCCCCCCCCCCTCGCTCCTGGCGGTGCGGCATTTTGTTTTACCCATCACAAGTGCAACGCGCGGCGCGAGGACTCTCGCGTGGGAATCTCCTGCGCGCGTGTGCGAGGGCGCGGGAGGACGAGCCGGCTTTTTTCCACGCCGCTTCCCCGCATCACCCGTATACTCTCTTCGTTGTTCCTCGGCTGTGTTCTCCGATGTGTAATACATACGCCGAGGATGAGGCCCCCATCTATTCGCCGAACGACGGACGACGCGCGCGAGAACGTAATTATCCGGTCCATCCATCCATCTTTCGGTGCATGCGTGTATACGGTGTATACATATACGCGGGAGTAGGATGAATTATACGTAGTATGGGAGATAATATCCGAGCCGGGGCTGCGAATGGGCCGGTGCAGTTGTTGTTGGCGTTCTACCGGGAAGTGTCAAGTGCATCGGTGGAGAGAGCTGCAGGGTAATCGTCGCGTCTTCCCGGAGACTCTCTTCTCGCTGTGTTTCACTCTCGACCGTCCATCACTTCTGGGGACCCGGCGGCGCTCGTAAAGTTCACGCGAGGACCGTGCAGAGCGCGACGATGATGATGCAGCCGATGCTCTGTGTGGGTGGAGGCGTGTGGCCCTTTTTTCACAACTACTACTCCGGTCGACAGGAAGACTCAGATGTGGGTCTGTTTTAACCAACCGCGGCGATGGGCAAAATCGTAATTGATAATTTCTTTTTTTTTTTTTCCCCATCAATTCGATGTTTTGATGGGTACTTAGTGATGGAAATTTCATGCGATGTCAAATTGATATCAGTGTTTCGTGCGTGCAAACTGTCGATGGGTCGTGAAATTTTTATCGCGATCCTAAAATCACGCATGGATCATTCGATTACTCGCTTGATTGATCCCAAGTCTGCAAGATTGCACAAATGTATTTTTTCACGCATGCTGCACACAAAATAATACAGGGGGCATTTTAGGATCTCGTTATTGATATCAGAAGTAAAATCAACGCGTAATCCCTGATGAATCGCATGTACCCCCCTTTGAATCAATTTTATCCAAGATCCGTGCTACTGTCCGATGGGAATCTTTCCTGACAAAAAATAATACATCGATTGCGACAAAGTGTATTGGACGGCCAAATTTGTGTTTTTCTTTAAATATTATATTAATCGATTTTTTCGAAATTTTTCATTTTCGGATGATGAATACCGACTTATCAAAGATTTTATACGTAATAAGCGCGCATCTTCTTACCGAAAACACGCCAGAAGATGGTCAAATCTATGATTGTATTGATCGGTGATCAGATCTAGTTAATCAATAATATTCCAACCTGCCAAGTACGTCTAATTTTTCATATCTTGGACCGCTTTGAAAAATCGTAGGTGCCCTGTAGAGTCTCGTCAAATTTCAAACTGATCTATTTTCTGATTCCGCTATAAATATCGAGTAAACACGTAAGGAATAAAATTCGGTCGAAAAATATGAATAAATACGTGATAATACTCTGTTTGATTTCGAAACTAAGCATTAATCTTTCGTTTGATTTATCCTTGTCAATATATTATAAGTTATACTTTACAAATAAAATATTACTGCGCGAACAAATTAATTAATGTAATATCGGTCTGCAGTTATGATAAGAATCCTATTGCAAACGTCTTGAATTAGGAATTAAGAGTTGTGAATTCAAATCAAACTGCAACATACATCGATATAATATAAATGTATTATGGTCCATCGATACTCAAATACGTATTATTTTCAAAAATTACTGTATCCATGTTGAGTTGGAAAAAAGCACTTTCTGCGATGAAAATAATTCAGAGTAAATTTTTCAATCACAATAGCAGAGTGATCGAGGAAAGTCACAATTCCACCCTTCACTCGGTCCGATCGCACGCAAACTTATTGTGCGTGTTTGGCCTCGGTATAGGCTGGGTTGAAACGTAAACGAAAAATTCTCCAAGTATCCAAGAATACTCACCCTCTTCCCCTCCTTATGCGCCCCTTCGATGAAAAAGAAGACGTCAAAGCGGTCGATTCCAACGAGACGTGAAAGAGATTTACGCGGTTCAATTAAAAGTCGTAAGAACAACTGCGGGATAACACATGTGAGGCTTCGTTCGGCTCCTAATAGTCTGGCATCGGTCGGTCTGTCTGGTCTGGGGTTGTGGATGACGGGGGAGGCGGACACCTCGAAGCGTCAGAGCCGCGCGACACACGCATACACACGGGGATTTTCAAAGAGCCACCGCCGCCGCTACCGAGTGTACATATATGTACGTACACGTCGTGTATTATATGGGCAAGCAAAGGCGAGGCCGACTAATCGGCCGCAACGCTCGGGCAGATGTTCTTTGGGGGGGAGCGTTTATCTACTCGACTGTCGTCATTTTTGTGTTTCTCCACTCTAGGCTGGCCGTGTACAAGTATAAGATTCATTAGCTCCTTCCGCGTGAATTTCTTCGTACGTGTGCGCGGGTGACGGGGGGCGCTCTCCTCGTCCATACACATAATTCCCGCCCGTCTCATCCCTCGAGTTGAATCATAAATTTTCCTTTAACGAAGCACACGCGCCGCCCGACGCTGTCGTACCGCAGCGCATGGGGTATTGTTCCTCGGAAGAGCCACGGCGTTTTCCAAAATATCATAGCCACCCTTCTTTTTTTCCAATGGAGCGTTTTTTTTTCTTTTTCTCTTCTCCACTCGAACTCGCGCGCGCGGGGAGCACAGTGTGGATACTTTTTCACCTCATCGAGTTCCATGCGTATCTTTATTTTTGAATTCGAATCTTTTGGGGTGTAAAAGAATTCGTCTACTTTTTAAAAGTTGGACAAAATTGTGCGTTGACAAATCGAACGTTTGAACTCGCGTCAAGTGAGGACGGAATAAGCTTTCAAAACTAAAAATTTGATTCACAACAACGAAGTCCGATACATAATGATCTCTTTTATGACACAGCGAATCATCATCACTCGTACGTGGCCCTCATAGCAGCATCGTTGATCGCTCGTTGGAGCATTTTGGCCTCGAAACTACAAAATTTGAAAAAAAAACGCAGCGTTGTTATTATACAGTTTTTCAACTTGGTATTCTCAATAAAGACGCTCCTCGTGAAGAAACAAAAAAATTACTGTTAAACAGCACAAAACACGACGCGCAATGCTCGTCCCTGCAAGTGTAAGTTAACCCCCCCCGTGTTGTCGTATCCCGCACCAACCGACAGAGACACGCCGCTGTATGGTACACATACTGGGTCCGGCATCAGCCCGGACAATTATTAGGGGTGGGATAATCCGCGGGCAATGGGAAAATGAAAGCCAAATAACAATAATAAACCGTTGGTAATGGCAGCAGCAGCGGTGGTTGTCTATTTTTTCTCCTCGGAATCCCCCGGAGGGATACGCACGGTTTCATATATCATGCGAAATCGTCGATCGTCGTTCTCCTGCGCAGCACGCGGTGTAATACCTATATTCGTCTACGTACACAGAACGAATCGGGGAGAGATGAAGACAGCGTGCAGTGGATATAGAGCATGGAGACAGAGAAAAGGGGAGAACTGCGGAGCGCGCGTGTACGCCGAGCGGGCGGACATGTGTGAAATTAGCTTAATCTCTCGGCTCGAATGACAATGGTGTGATACAAAGGTGCTTCCAGCGTGTACGACATCACGTACTATATGTATATACACTACTGCTGATGTTCGGGTGACAAATCTCACCCCAACCCCCCCCCCCCCTCCCCGACACTGTCGTGCTGCAGCCTAAACCCGTATACCCTATACATACATAGATACACTGTCTCTGACGCTGCAGCGTGCTCTTTATATACACGTGTATCATAATATGCGTGTACAGCAACAGCTCCTGTCTCCGGCCCGTATATAAATACATTAGAGGATGATCCGTAGCGGGACCCGTCCCCCCAAATTAGCCGAGTCTTTCGCTCGCGTTCTCCCTCCCCGGAGCTTATTTGATTCTGCTCTCTCGCTCGCGCCTCGCGCCGCCGATCCGCCGATTTCGCTGCTCGCATGCTTACTGTATGCTTATTATTCTTTTTTTTTTTCCCCTCTCGTCCGCGATGGATCGACGTAGTTTCGCGCGAGTTTACCAACAAACAAGAAAAGAGTCCATCCCGGTGACGAATGCACGGCGTCGCGTCTTGCGAAGCAGGAGAACAAAAAATCTCGAGTTCGGGAGAAAGGTTACGATCGAACGGAAAAACGTTGAACGGTACGAAATTACGATCAAAGCTCGACGCGCGATTCGCAAATCCATCCCGTTCCCGGCAGAAGCTCCAACCGTATCCTTTTTTTCCCCCAAAGAGCTCGAGCGACGCTACGTCGCAACGCCGCCCGCTGCGCCGCTAAGTACACACACAATAGCCGCTCCGAGAGGCGCAACGAGAGCTTTTCAACCGCGATCCATTATCGGGCCATTGTTCGCGCGCGCGCAAACTCGAAGATATCGTTGAAACTTTGACCTATTTTTTTTTTTTCTTCCTTCCGCGCAAGAGAG
>JAPYYV010019566.1:0-15495 GCA_030522625.1 Copidosoma aretas
ACTATATATTTGTGGAGCACGTTTGTTCCCGTTTTTGGTAGCAATATGAGACCAAATTTTTTTTAGTGTACTACGTTAGATCACAGGCGGAGCAACTGTAGTATACATGCAGTTTTTTTTTTTTTTTTTTTTTTTTTATTGGGTATGTGTTGTTCTTTTAAAGACGCCTCTACTTGGACACATGGCTACCGTAGAGGTAGTGTTGGATTCACCCTGGCTTATAGTGTAATAACACTACGTGTTGCTAATCATCACGGGCGTCTACCGACTAAAACCATCCTCCCCAAGAAAGAGCCAGTCCGAAGGACTTATTACTCTGATATAGGTGTTGAAACTGGTTGTAAGAGATGGAGGCAGAGAAATAGTTGAAAGATGAGAAATTGCGGCGAAGTTTGGTGACTGACCAGGGATACCGAGGAGGTAGCTGGTAGTGCTATACGCATCAAGGCGAAACTCGGAGAATTGAGGTATTTGATAGACCTCAGGACGACAGAGAGAGAGAAACACATTCCGATTAGGCATCAGATTTCTGAGCGAAGAGATTTCACTCATAGATCATCAGCCCAGCCGCACCGATAGTTGCAGGGCTGAAGGCGACTTCTCTGGATGAACTCCCACGACGGGGCTTGGCTTAGTGCCGACTGCCAGCGGGAACCCACCGACCAAGGCGTCAGGGTGCGTCGACGACCTCCCCACGAAGAGATTGCCACCCAGGTACAGGCATCATCAGGAGAAACTGCAGTCAGGTCCGCTAGAATCAGGAGAATGTGTTTTCGGCGCCACGGGTACTTTTCCCACTGAAAAAGTTCGAGAATCGAAATTCCCGAAAAATTTTCGACGAGAATCGAACCCGTTTTTGTCTCGAGTCTGTCAGGCTAGGAAGCTAGCACGCTAACCAATAAGCCATCGAGGATTCTTTGCCTGCGGGCGGCCGAGCTGGTGTTGGGCAACTCGTCGGCATACAATACGTGCCGTAGAGTTTTCTCCGTGTATATAAGAACGCGAGTGTATTGCATGCACCGTGTGGTCCGATGCTACACGAGGAACAAACTAGACTATACCAGAGAATCTCTGTATCTAGAGGGAAAACGTTAAAAGAGCTAAGTGTGGGAATGTCAACAGAATACTTGAACCCAAATGACGACTGTGGTGGACCATGCAGGTGATGGCAGTAAAAAGTGATGAGAAAAAAAAAAGGATTTTGTTCTTAGTATTAAAAAAGACAAGAGAAGAGACACGAGTAATAATTTGTATATTATATACATATAGGTAACAAGAGCGAAGTAATTAATGTAAAAGAGCAATAAAATGATAATAAAAAGAGAAGAGAAAAGCCAGCGCACGCGTGTCTGCATGGTTTCGGAGCAGTAGCGACTGTGACCACACATTTTTTATCATTACAAATTAATTTTATCGAATTTTTTTATTCACTTGGAAAGCCTCAATAAATAATTGACCATTTAATAACTTTTGAGGAGGTATCTGCGTTCATCGTATTTATTTATCAATCAAATTCTGTGGTAGATGTTTAAGGATAGGTTATAGATTTTGTCTTGGGCCATCACATGATACATAAACAACGATAAATTATTGCTTATTTGCTCGTATTTCGTAAAATTATTTCTCTTTGATAGCTACCAAAAATTATTGCATAATTCTCGTTGAGTTGTGAAACTTATGCGCGTAGAATCGATCTCAAAGATACACTGTTCTATGATATGTTTATTTACTATAGAAGGTTAAAAAATCATTGCAAAATAGCTTTCTTAGAGACTTTCCATAAACCACATGGTCTTATTTTTCACGTTTCTCAAAACCTCCTTCCCCCCACGTGGTCATCCGTGGCTTTTGTTCCGGCCCCCCCCCCCCCCTCACAGGCATGCAGTGTTTTCCCAAAATAATTAATCCGCATTTTTTTTTTTCAATGAAGAAAACATTTTAAGAATATTCTGAAAATATTATTGATCAATTAACGTGAACAGTGAACCAAGCTAATTCACTAAGTCGCTTATTATGAGTAGCCTCTTATCTTCCAAAAGTATTCTAAAAATATTGTTATTCATCAATTAAAGTGAATGGTGAAACAAGCCAATTCGTCAAATCACTTTTTTTTAAAAGACCCTTAGCTTCATCATCACTATTATTATTATACTGATCAACGCAACTTATGTCTATTTCAACATCTTCTTCCTCAAACCATTCGACTACTGGCTCTACGTCACCTACTTCGCACACTAATTCTTTGTCTCTTCTCATTATTACTTTTTTGGCTTTCTGCTTATAGTTTAGGCGCCAGGTCTGCCGTCCCAGGGAAAAAAGTTGTTGAGTGCAGTTCATGAACAACTGAGGAATTCGACAAAAACTGATTGCCTTTAGAATATGATGAAAATGAAATTTTTAACAGTAGAAAAAGTGTTTTTAGGGTAAATAAGGCATGATCTTTTCATTAATTACAAAAAAAATCGATTTTCCAACGGGAAACTGGAAAAACTGTACTTACAAAAATCGATTTTCCAACGGGAAACTGGAAAAACTGTACTTACGCCCTTTGCACGGTGAATTTTCCTTTGTAAAAAAGCGTTAAGTGCACTTAAATGTCCTCGGAAACCGATGCGTCTACCACTAAAGAAAGTCATTAAGTACAATTTTGTTCGTAAATCTCATTTGCGATCCATCGTGAATGAGGCTGACATGTTTGATTTGTACTATTTATTATTAAATATTACATTAAATGAAAGATTGATAAAATTGAAAGTCAACACGTTTATTACTTATTCAAAATCAAGGTCTGCTCTGCACTTACGGCCTTTTTTCTTTGTAGGCGGGACCCCAGCTTATGCTACTTCCAAAGCAAAAACCTCCTTAAGTACATAAGGAGTTTTTATTTTGGAACACATGCTCTCTCTCATCAACTTTACAGAGTAAAAAGGCAGTAAGTTCACTTACGCCTCCTTTCCGACGCAAATTCCAAATTTTATGTCACTTACGCCCTTTTTTCGTCGCCTGATAAGAATTTTTACTGAGATTATTTATCCTCAATAAATTATAAAAAATGATTGAAAAAAATTCATGATTTTTACAAGCACGGTAAAACGAGAAATCGTCTCAGGAATCGATTGCTATAAAAAACTCATTTTCGACCAAAATGCCACTTAACGACTTTTTTCCCTGGAACGGCAGATATTTCGTGGTCGGTAAACAAAAAGCGCTGTACATGTGTGAATTTCCTTTACCCTTTCTTTTTTTTTTATCGCAGTAATTAAACAACAACAAAATTATAAACGATAGCGATGCTATTATATATTTCCCTTGCGTTATTAAATAAGAAAATATGCATAACGTAGAAATTCCGGTCAACCTTCCAAAAAAAAACTTTACAGTTCCTCCCTGTACTTTTTACTCATATCTCCGCCACTTGACTCTCGCAACAAAGTTAGCCCCGCACGCGCGCGCACTCGAAATGAAAAAACGAAATGTAATCGTGGAAAACGGTCTCGTCCGGCAACGTCGTTCAACGCGTTCGTTTGCGTATGCACCAGTTCTCAACAAAGGTACGAGAGCCGTAAGGATCTGCACAATAGGACGCAAAGCCAGGAAAAATCTCAATTTCAACGAACAGCTGTATACAGTATACAGTCTGTGGGTTCTCGTGCATATTCATACGTATTTTTCCGTGTACTCAGGCGTCCGATAAAACTGGCCAGCGCGTGGCGAACTTCATTCGCGACACAGCGCCATCGAGCCGGCCCTTTTTCTCCCGCCTCCCTCTTCCCGACGACAACTCACCGCCGCACGGACACACGGTGGAGAAGCGAAAAGGGCCCGAACCATTCTCCCCCCCAAAGATTCAACGACGAATCCGCGAGCCGGCTGACAGGGCCGAACGCACGTCTACCCGCGTCCACCTGCCGGCTCGCTCGTACGAAAAAAATCCCTCCTCGTGCACGGTCTCCCCTCTTCGCTCGTAAATCGCGCCGTGCCGACCCGTCGTCTGCATCCTCCCGCGCGGCAGAGAGAGCCGCTCGTGGTCGTCGTGACCGGACTCCTTCGGGCGTATTGTCCCTCGGTCGTGCGCCTCGAGGCGTCCCGGTCTCCTTTTGTCATCGACGTGCCCTCCTTCCCTTTCGCCTCGCGGTCATGGCTGTACGTATATTATGTTTGGGGAATTCGTGCTGTTTTGACGGGAAGATCCAACTCGGTTCTGCTGCTGATTAGTGCTGCGATTTGGCGATGGCGTAACTCCTCGCTTCCACCTGCGGAGCTGAAATCGTGGCGCGGATATCCGATCAAGCTCGGCTGGAACTTACTTGTTGATACAGCTATAGCGTATAGAAGTATTCAAAGTGCGTGGAAAAAAATGTTGTGTTTCGTTTGGAGAAGTTTCAAGTTTGATTCATATCGTAGCAGGAAATGTTACAAACTGTATGGGGGAGAAAACCAAACATGACTGTATCTTTGAAACGGCACCGCTGCACCTTTTAAAACTCCAATGAAACATTACAGTTTTCGGAAAATTCTCGATTAAATTGTCAAATGTGCACTATAGGTTGTTGCGATCTGCCGCAGTTTCGGATAACTGATGTTGTCAGTATGATTCAGCCGATGCCCCACTGAGTATTGTCAAACGAGTACCAACTCATAAGTACCCGTCAAATTGCAAAAACAGCGGTTCAAATTGTTAAGCTGTATGTCACTGAAACCGCGATGAAGCGATACATCATAAACAACCAAAAATACTTTTTCTACTGCAAAAAGTTTTTGCAATAATACCGCGAACCGTCGGTGAACAGTTTTCACAATCCATGCGATCAAAGTTATCATCGGGAATTGAATCGTAAAGAATCAATTACCCGCACTTTCGCATGTACCTCTCCCCACCCAAGACGAGCGCCTCGCCCGCAAGCCACTGACGATCGTCCCTGCGACGATTAAAAATCGGTTCGTCGAGAACCCTCGCACCGCGGAGCGCGAACAACAGCCGCCGCGCTCGCGCCGACCCAATGGGCTCGCGTCGACCGGTAAACGCCGTCGATCCCCGCGCGTCGTTGCAGATCGGACGTCGAAGCGGCCCGCGGTTGTCCCGGAAAGGGAGTCGGAGCGCTCGGTCGCGGAAAATCGGCTCCAATCACGTCCACCTCCACAGCAGCCCGTGAAGTACACGCAGCTCCAACGGCTGGTGACCCCCTTGGTGACGCGCTTGGCTCTGCGCCTTCCGCCGGGGGAGCTCCAAAACCAGAAGCCGGCGTTTTTTCCTCCCTCGGCTTCGTCATCGTCGGGCCGTAATTGGAGTCTCGGCCGGGAACGGGGCCTCGCTTCCGTGCGGCTGCGCTACTGGGCGAAGGAGAGCCTCGCGGCGGCCGGACGGCCGGGAGAAGGGGGAAGATGTCTTTCGCGATCATTGGGTCGATCCGTTAGATATGGTTTTTGTCGGGGGGCAGGAGGCCAAGGGGGGGAACGGTCGGGTATTTTTCCGCGGGATTTGATTTTCGAGAATAATTGATCACGAAAACGGGGTATTGTCGCGTTCTCGACAATTTTTCGGGATGACTTTTTTTAGCCTTCGGTGGGGAAAGACGAAGGAAGAAAAAAAAGGGGTATTTCTTTTTATTCAAAGAGTTGGTGATAAAAGTTGGATGGTTTTTTTTTGCATCGGCGAGTCGCATGGGAAATTGGGATTAATCGTAACTTTTCGTTCTGGTGATTCACGTAGCACAGAGTGAGTACTGCTGCAAAACGTTGGGCGGGAGGTTGTATTTCGTAATACAGGACGCAAGAAAATTGGAAGGAATAATGGTGCGTGAGTGATTAGAGCTGAAATAAAGGATACAAATTTTTGTTCCATAGTTCTTGTGTATGTAATGTGGATGGAGATGAGTGATTGCACTTTCTAATTAAATTACGGTACAAGTCCCGTATCAAATGGCAGGGAGGCCTTCTCAATCGCGACACTTTGAAACAACGTTTTTCCACATTTTTCTATCTTGAACGCACATTTTTTCACAGAATAATTTTTATGTTACGAATCATTTTTTCCAACGCACTGAAGAAACCTTTTTTTTCCATATTTTGACACATTGTAAAAGAAAATTTTTCGTATCATTCACGCCACGTATCTCTGCAATTATTGACTTCTGGTCGACTCCCCTTAGTCAAGCTCAAAACCGTACGTCGTTTTACGGGTCGTCAATATCGTGAACCTCGGGTTGGGAAAAGGCCGGCAAAGTACAGTAAGCTCGGAGTTCAATCGACAACTCTTGCGAAGCCAAGCGACCGATCGCGTCCCGCGCTCTCTTGGCGCCACAAAAGAGGCCCCTCGGCCTCACCCGCGTCACACCGATCTCCCCGTCGCGCGCATAAATAGCGCTTCCAGCGCACGGACCCTCTCCCACGGACACACGCACGCAACTCTTGCGCGGTCGCGGGGTTCGGGCGCGCGTGTCACGACGACAGGATAATTCACAATCCCCGGCCGTCAATCCCCGGCGCCGGCAGCCCCCCGCGCGAATAATAAGCCAATTTTCGCGTCCCCGCGCCAACATTCTTGCCCCGCGCGCTCACGGTGCTCGAAAGAGCGCGTTGTTATTAACCCGACCTCCCCCCCCCCCCCCCCCCCCCCCCCCCCGCCCCCCCCCCCGCGCCCCGTTTTTAACCCCGCCCCCCCCCCCCCCCCCCCCCGCCGTTGTACGGTAAACCCCTTCGTTTCCCCCACTCGCCAGCAACTCGTCGCGCGCGCGCGGACTCGGGAACGATCTTACACAGCGGCTCGGCAATTTTCGGGCGCTCCCGCCGACTCGCTACATTGTACGCGAAACGCCGCACTATTGAGGATCGCCTGGCGGCGAGCGTGCGTAACGAGCGCGCCGCAATCGCGTCCATCACGTGTCCTGTGGTTTTAAACGCTTTCTCCTTTTTCTTCTGTTGCAGGTGAGTCGGGACGAGCCAAATTGCCCATATACGCGCGCTCGCAGCAGCAGCAGGTAAGGCGCGCGGCGCGAGATTCGAACGCACGAATACGTTTCAACGCGGCCTCGATACGCCGCGAGAGGGGGTTCAGTCGTGTGCTTGGGCTGTTTGTGCGCCCCCGGGTGGACTGTGATCGTTGGCTTCGACGCGGGCGGACGATGGATACACCGAGGGAAAAAAAGTAAAAATCACCGTGCTGGAACGGTGATCTGGAGACTTTTTCTCGTTCAAACGCCAATTTCTACTGTGACAAACTGTAAATTTTGTCGTGTCAACGGTAATTTTTACCGTGCGGAACGGTAAAAATTGTGTGCTGCCAAAAGTAAAAAGTCCCTGGACGACGAAAAGTCACCGGATTACCGTTCCAGCACGGTAATTTTTCTATTTTTTCTTCTCTCAGTGTACGAGTCGCGGGGGAGGGCCTGCTGGTTGGGGAGAAACAAGGTTTTCCAAATGCTCGGAATGTTAGCGGGAAAACTGGTCGATTGGGGTTCGTTCGAGATCGGGGGAGGAACAACAGGGTTTTTGTTTGTTTTTTTCAATTTTGTTTCTCCCTCGTTTATGGAAATTTTTTGTCAATTATTTCATCGAGACAGAATTTTTTATCATCCTTGTGATGTTCAAGTACGTTTAATGTTTCTTCATATAAGAGTGATGGGCATATACTTACTACTTCGAATGCTCGATGATACCATTTTTTCCGCGAAATGTATTGCAATATTTGCAGTAGTTTTGAATTTATTTTTCTGTAAAGTATGCAGTATTAAAAAAAAAATTTTCCAGCCATAAAAATGTATTATATTTTTGAAAAAAAAGACGTTATTTCAAAAAGTGTTTGAAAATCCGTGACACAAAAGCGATATTAGGCCTCCCGTTGTGGTGTCAATAAATAAAAATGCAAAGAATCACAGTACATCGAATTCTTTTGAAATACCCCATAGTTTCATTGCAGGTCACGTTATAACAAAACACGAATCACGAACCGCACAAAAAACCCGAAACCCAAAACCGCTGAAAAACTCAACGAAGCAGTTTTCCAATTAATTCCCTTCTCCCTCAGCTGCAGCAGCGCGGCATAGAGCGTGCAATTAAAAACCAGCGGTACACCAAGAACAACAGCAGCAGCAGTATAGTACAGACCCCACCGCGTGCGCCGCTAATAAACATCCAAATGTTTTTTTTGTTGTTTTTTTTTCCGGCGCGCGGAAAGAGAGACGGAAAAATCCGCGCCACGACGAAAGCCTTTCTCCGCCTCTCCTTTAATTAAACCCGATCACGAATTAACATAGAAATCGAGCGATTGCAGCAACAGCAGCCGGGATGCCGCAATTCTAAAACCCCTGCTTCTTCTCCACGGCAACAATTACCCGGCCTGGACTGGCAATTAAATTCGCGGAAAGTGCACGAAAAAATAAGGAGGGGGGAGCAAAAAAGCCCGCGGTCGTGCGCAGAGAGCTGCCGTGCTCCTTCCGAGCTGAGAAGAAAGAAGCGAGAGGCGGACGGGGGAGGGCCGAAGAGCCGTTGCTTATTATCAGGTGGACTCGGCGCTTCTGGAAAATCTCTGCGACTCTCCCCCCCGTCT
This sequence comes from Copidosoma aretas, assembly GCA_030522625.1. Lineage (NCBI taxonomy): Eukaryota > Metazoa > Arthropoda > Insecta > Hymenoptera > Encyrtidae > Copidosoma > Copidosoma aretas. The sequence continues at coordinate 8,546 of JAPYYV010019566.1, forward strand.
CTTGGATTATTCGCGAGTGACCGGCCGGTTGTTTTCATCCAAACTGCAGGTGTGCCGAGTGCATGCGCTTTTGGGTGACACTACTGGTATTGTAACGGAATCTCGATGACGATGTATCTCTTTTTTATCAATACACGCTTATGTTCGATTTGGTTTTCTGACTGTGAATTTTAATAATCAGTAAAATAGATGGTTGAGATTAAATTTAACAACGACAAAGGTGAAATTCCTTACGAAAAAAGGGTAGTGGGTGTTGCAAAAATTAAATTTTTTATGGCTGCATATTGACTGTCGAACGAACTCGATAAAAGTATTTCAACTTTTTGTTATTTATTTTGTTCCAATTTTTCAAAGCTTAAATTTGTCTTCAAAAGATTTCGAATAAAGTTGTTAGATACCACTGTTTATACGAAAATCACGTTTTGATTTGAACGTAACTTTTTACACATCAAATATTTTTTTCTATTTTTTCGTCAGTTGCATGTAAAATATTTTGAAGAAGAATCTATGCAGTGAAAAATGAAAATCAGAGTAAAAACAATTAGGTTTTACGACTTTTATTGCGTTCGTTTTCTAGTTAACGGTACATGAACAAATGCCTAAAATATTATTTCTTTACGTATTCTAACTTAATTTCTCCGCTCGCGATGGCTCGTCTTACCTCACTCGACTGTTCCTACTTAGTCTTGCATACGATGAATTTTTAAAGTAATACTATATCTGAAAAGCTAAAAATAAAAAAATGTAAAGAAAATCATGGCGGCATACTCCAAACTATTGGTGGACAATCAAATAGTTGGTGAAAAAAAAACACCACCTTTCCCTCAGCTGATTGACAGAAATTTGTCTCTTTACGTATACCCCCCCGTCGCCACGCGTCAACCCCACCCGAACCGTTCGATCCCTATCTCCCCGATTCCCCGTCGAGACGATCAGCGGCCCCGAACCCGTCGCCGACGATCGAATTCACCGATCGCCGCGCGCATCGATACAGCCGCAGCACAGTTATGATCGACGAGCGAGATACAACGAAACGATGAGCGCCGCCTCGCGAATAAAGCACGAAAACAACATTATCACAAACACGCGCGCGCGTGCGCATACATCGCTCGCGCAGCGCTCGTCGTATGATGCAATAATAACGAGCGCGGGCATCGTGCATGGATATACATATGCTGTACGATCGCGGGGGAGGGGAGCGACGCGCAAGAATGAAGCTTCGCGGCCTCTTCTCCCGCGTGAATGAACAGCGCGCGTGCGCCTCTCTCGAGAGGGAAGCGTGGCGATGAGACGGCGTCTTTTTCCTTTTTTTGGGGTGAGCGTATCCACAGTTAGCCCCGCGTGCTGACTGACTCCGCGGAGGCGTGTGGGGGGGGATGTAATTTCACTCCGGCTCCTTACGGCGGCGACCAGTTTGGGGATTTATCCATTTTCGCGTGCGCGCGTGCAGTGCGCGGATCGAGCTATCGGCGCTCGCTTGGGTGAAATGGCTAGGTTCTTTTCCACGCTTTTATTCAACTCGCATGGGCAGGATGGGTGGAATCGTGGTCGATTTTTAACCCAAACCTTTTGAACGGCTGAAAATCTTTTTTTTTTTTTTTTTTTTTTTTTTTTTTTTTTTTTTTTTTTTTTTTTTTTTTTTTTTTTTTTTTTTTTTTTTTTTTTTTTTTTTTTTTTTTTTGGTCAAGTGTTCGTAAATTGAAAATCATAAAATTCGAGGAGGTAAAGTAGGTCACTTCAATTCACCTGTTGATAGTTTGCCCGTTTAGGCAGCTTGATTTTGCAGACGTTGAACTATTTTGGGTTGAAAATCAAATACTTTCGACTAAAAATTTGAGAATGCAAGAAACGATGATAAGCGGCAAAATATCGACTCGTGCTTCGATACATTATTCATTCAAACTACAAAAAATATTTTCTACTTCCATAAGTTTTTTTATAAAACCGTGTTATTATGATTTTTTTTCTTTCTTCATCATTATAATTTTTGCTCGTGCAAGCGCCCGTTGTATTTCCTGATACTGAAATTTTGTACATGCACATTTCGATCGAATTTTCTCGGTTGCCCGCGCTGGGGAGCTTTCGGGGCACGAACTTACTGCGGGAAATGATTAAATTGAACTTCGGTCGGTCGGTTTGTAATTAAAAATTTCCTCTTCCAATTCATTTCGAAATAGGAGAGGAGGAGGTCACGGAGCGATTATCGATTCGAAAATTAATAAACGCTCCCCGGCGAAAATTAATTACTCCGGGCGCTTTCGCCGATTTTAAAAACTAATAAATTCTTTCCCGTGAAAATTAAATAACGCGTCGTTCCTGGAAACTGTTTTGTGCGGAGGTGAGCGTTACAAATTGAATGAGGAGTAATTTCGGTCATTCTCAGTTTTCCCAGAAATACGAACGAGGGAAATCCATCACCGTTAGAATCTTATTTTTTTTCAATTTTCCCGGAAATTTTACGAGCCAGCGTTTAAAAAATGCACGACCGTCTGACGCAGGGTCTGACCAGTGGAACACACCATGTATACTCTAATTTAATTTTCATGAAAAATTCGAGCCACGGCTGCTCGCATTTAAAATTCTAAAATACACACAAATTTCGTTGTTAAGATAATTTTAAAAAGTGATCAAACACGATAATAATTGAGCTCTCACTTGAAATAAAAGTTGATACATCGAGCACAAGTCTCGACTGAAAATTACGAAAATTACGCTTACATTGTGCATTTCCATGGTCAAGCGATCACATAATATTTACACAAATTTCATACGTTTTAGACACGTTTTAGGGGTAACTATTGAATTTTATTCATGTTTTGACGGATTAAAATACCCAAAACGCAAAATTTTCAAATCAGCCTTCGCGTGTCCCGAGGCAGGAAAAAAACTCGCGTGAAAAAGCAGAAGACTCGAGGCGTACAGCGAGGAGGGGTGAACACTTTTCGCTCAAAACGACTCTCCTTAGGATAATTTACGAGACACGAGAGAGAGAGAGCAGGTGCTAACTTGGGGGCGCCTCAAGTGTCCGAGCGGCGTCGTCGCTCCTTCCGCGTTGGATTCGCGAAATCCGAGCGCTGCTCGCTGTGAGAACGGCTTGGAGTTTCTCATGCTCGCTCGTTCGGTAGTTTGAAAAAATCCGCGTTGTATGCAACCTCTTTTAATTAGCTTTTCTTTTCCAAAGTTAATACTCCTCGGCTGGTCGGATGGTGGTATTGTGAAAAGTGAATTTCGATTGTTTGCAGCGTTGCTGTTTGGATGTTGCGCAACCGCGTTTCGCTCGCTGGCAGTTTGGCGTGAGAATAAATTTGAGAAGTTGTAGCATGATAGTCTACGTGAAAGTAGAGACCTGTACGGGCATTGTTTACTGTGTGGTGTGGGTAAGTTTGTGTACACTTTACAGGGGTACAAGGTAGGAGATGGCACTTGTTTCAGAGTAATAACTATTTTCTTGGTTTTCTAAGAAACAGAAGAATTGTTTTGAAAATCTTCGTGGCGTCAATCATGTCATTGGAACGAAAGAAAATATTTACCTCGAGCTGTAGGCAGAGCTGGTCAAAATCGTGAACTAACTGTCGCGACTCGTTTCCCAATCCGTTTAAAACGATTCAGTTATACCGCTTGGGGATAGGTAAATTTCACAGTCTTGATACTCCTGAACGTATAGTTTTTCAAGATGATTCTACATCGAATTTGATTCACGCTTTAATGGAGCGCATAGTTTATCAGACCATCTCGTAGATTATTAATCACGAGCCCGATTTAGTTTTAAACTAATTAATTGAAGAAATAGTTATCACCATCTGTACCATGAAGTGTGTTGCATCTTTACAAAAGATTTATAATATGTATTTTTTAATATTTTTTACTTTACGGCTTTAAGTTTTAAACATTAATTTTTCATTCCTATTTAATGAACCCTTCAATCTTAAATTTTTTATTTTGATGTATTCGTGAAATGTGCACTTCAAAAATATTAATTTTGATTACTCTTTGGGTTTTCAGAGCCTCTTGAAATTTTATATATTTCAATCAGAATTCAGGAGTAATAAACATGATTATTTCTCACCGATTGGCACGGTGATCAAATTAAAAATTATTAATATGGCCCTTTTGAAAAAAATACGGTTCAGATTGTTTTAAATAACATTTATTTGTTAAGGTTATGCAGCAAGTAACTCAGCATGCTAATTTTTAGGGCGTGAAATTTATTCAGACATAATTGTAACACTGTTTATCAACCAAATTTTTTGAAAAATCGTAATCAAATTAATTTTTTCAACGGATGACGATACGCATACTGCGACTTGTTGAGCTGGTCAAAGGGTTACGCTGTAGTATAGTTGTACTGTTTTTATGTGCGCGAAGATGATTATTGTTTTCAAATCGATTCCAGAAACCGTCCCACCGAAAGTCATGATTTTAAACTTGGCTTAGCACCGTATACAACCATATTTTGATACTAATCATTGATATTTTTTTGTTTACTATAATAATCCCACGTAGTTATCAAAATAGAGGTTGAATTAATTGTTCTATTTGCACAATATTTTTTATGTCGCGAGCAAAAAGCTTTTATACTAGTTGAATTGGACCACAAAATAAAATGTATACCTCAAGCCGCCTTAAACTCTTAATTTTCAAAATTTCTGCCCTCTCCTGCGTGATGTCAAGCGCCTAAATACGCATGCCGCAGAATATAGTCCTCGTTGTTGTTTCGTTGAATAGCTTCGTGTTTCGACTAGCCAACAATGTTGGAGAAAGAGAGAAGTATTGTACAGTACGTGGTGTAGATAGACTTACACGTATATATTATGTGTTTGAGGGGTTCTTGAAGAGCGACAGGCTCGCAGTTCTGATACTTCTAGAGCAGTGTCGATACGTATAAACGGCCATCTTGACTGTGTTCATTTGCCAACTCTCTTGTCGGGATGTATCGCACTCGCGTGTGAAATATTACCAGCATCTAATACTTATACTTAGCAGTGCATATTAACTTTGGACTCATTAAACAACTCAACATCAGCATCATCTCTACATATTATCTGGACTTTCGTGGCCTTGCGTGCGGTGCGGGATTTTCCAGTCGTTCGCAAAGTTTCCAGCAGATTTTGAGCACTTGGACTTGTACACAAACGTATCTACTCGATGGAACACGACACACAGTATTGATTATAAAGAACCAGGTAATACATCACGCCTCTTTCTCCTTACGTAAATTAAAATACTTATTTAGTATTATACGTTAGTTGAACCGTATCTTCTTTTTTTTTTAAAGTTTCACTCAAATGTTACTCTACAAAGTGAAGCTTATCTCCTAACGGCTAACTCGGTTCGCTTGATACAGTAGTTGGCTTAACCCTTCTTTCTATTATTCTATTACTTATAATAAATTAATTTAGTTTTTGTGAAACATTGAAATATGCGTAATAAGCACTTACTATAGCCGGATTCGTGAAATTACTGCAACCATTACTAATTTATGTTGGATTGCCGTCGTCGTGCTGATTGAATTACAATTATTTTTAATAAAATCTGATGTATGAGTATTTTTTTACAAAAAAGATTCCAATGGTTGTGCACTACGTGTATTCAAGTGTATAGTTTTGAATTCTACTCTAATGATACAAATAAAACGTAAAAGAAGAGCCTAGTTTTCTTTGGAGAGATGAGTAAAGTTTTTTTTTTTTTTTAATTGATCCACGACACATGTGAGCATATCTCAAAAACTTTATTTTTTGGTCCCTGCCAAAGTATACGATCAAATAACTATGTACTACGTATTCTTAAAGTGTAAATTTATTACATAGGTATTAATATAAGTTAATCATTGAGCAAGTGGTGTTAATATTTTTCTTGGCGTCAGTTTAAAGTTTGAAACTGTAACTGTAAGTGTGTAAAATTTCATTCAGATCTGATGATAACTCATTCAAGCTTGATCCCTCTTTAAATGTATTTTTTGACAATTTATTTCTATGGTACGCTGTTACATTGGTAGTGTTGTTCCTCACAGATTAAAACGAGTAAAAGATATTGTGAAGACTTTAAGTAGTATCTTTCGATATCTCGTTTTGTTATGCCTGGAGCATTTTTAAATATCTCCAAAACAAACAAAAATTTATATTAAACTACACTAAAAAAAACAAATTACGCGTTAGAGCTGTATGTGCTCACTTGTCTAGGCTTAAAATAAAAAAGTAAAAATGTAAAAACAGTTTGCGAACACTATTTTGTCAAATCAGTATTTTCCCTAGCACATCATTCATACAATACAAGCAAATTTTAAAAAATCTTATAAAATAAAATGAACCATACAACACTCGATATAGCATCACTTGTTTGATGTTTTTTTTTTCTTTTTGTGTTTGTGGTTTTGTTTCGATTTTGTTGTTTTTTTTTGTGTGTTCTTATAATAATACATATAGAATGACTCTACACTTTGTAAACAGAAAGAAAACCGTTATCTAATATTTTGGAAGAACCAAATAGTTAAAAGTTTACAAAATTTTCCCATGTGTTATTTCAACTTTAAAAGATAATTCATGATATTTATTGTAAATACTATACAATAAATTTCTGTGTGAAACTTGATGAACAATCGTAGGGATCGTGGAAAAATTTTAAAAATGAGATTCATACTTTGTTGGCAAAATTTTTTTAGACAATATCAAGTTCAGCGTAACTCAAAATCATTCACGCTTCAATAATTTGTTGTTGTATGCTGTTTGATGTCTAAACTAAATATACAAACTGCAAAGTGGAAAATTTTTTGACCAAAAAATTAAAAGTACATTCACAGTAGCAAACATCCTAGGCAATCTTCACTTATTCTAGAAATTACTAGAGTAAAGCCAAAGTATGCTTGAATAAATGTTCTAGCAGTTGTATTAGACGATGCAGGTAGAGTAAAACACATACGGGATCATGAGACTGAGTTATAAAAGTTCTAGCAG
>JAPYYV010019569.1:0-15623 GCA_030522625.1 Copidosoma aretas
GGGGGGGGGGGGGGGGCGGGGGGGCGGGGGGGGGGGGGGGGGGGGGGGGGGGGGGGAGCGATGAGTACCGCGGAGCTGCAGCTGCACGGAGCCGCCTGTGAGTATGCGCGTGTGCGTTGCGCGGGCGCCTTTTGCTGTTTTCGCTACTGCTCCCGACCATCGAGGCTGGGGTTTCGTTCTTCGCTTCGCGCGGTTTCGTCGCTCGTCGCGAACCATCGATCGGGGGCTGTCGCATTCGTCGCACGGAATCGGCGACTCGGAATGTAGAGGGTACCGCACGAGACACATTCTTCGGTCCTCCCTCGTCTCGATCGATCGAGCACCGACTTTTCTCGTGGCTGAGGAAAAACGCGCCACCGGAGCCAAACCGACGCCCCTGCTGCACGTGAACGATACAGTTACGTGCGCGTGCATACACGCGCCGCGCGGGAGGCCCGATCATTGTATACATGCACAGCCGTCCGTCGGCTCGTGACGTTCGCGCAGCAGCAGCGGCAGCAGGAATCCACCCCCCTTGTTCCGACGCTCCGTGGAATGTGGGTTTTTTCCCCTCCGAGCCCCGAAAAAAACATCGACGCGGATCGGGTTGTGAAATGCGTGCCTCGGCTCCCCTACTGTTTTTCGCCGCCTTCCCTTCTTTCGCATACGCTTACATGCGTTTATATATATACATACTTACATGTACGACTACGCTTTTTTCGTCCCGTCGGCCCGGGGTCGCGGCTCGCCGTTGTTTTTCCTTGTGCGCTACCTCGTGAGAAAAAATAGTAACAATGACGACGGTGGAGCGACGAGCGCGGCTGCCGCAGCGGCTTCTCTCATGCCGCGTATAATGTATTGTGGAGGGCCGAAAGAACAAAGAAACAAAAAAATCGGGTTCGGCCTTGTCGGAGAAGGGAGAGTACCGTTCGGGGTGTCATTTTTCAAATTTTACCTTACTACTCCGTGTCGAATGGTGCGGGCGGTAGGGACAACGAAGCTTGACAGAATATGTCGACGATCCGGACGGGGACCATATTACTATCTCCGGACGAAAACAATATTTTTCCCTGGTACACCCCAGGGATGGGCATGCATTTGGTATTTAAATATTCAAATACCCAATTTTAAATACTTTTAAGGTTTCGAACAGTGTTTGAATACAGTATTTAAATACCTGTATTTTTAAATCCGCATTTAAACACAGTATTCACACATACACATTTTTAAATGCAGTATTTTAAAAGAGAGTATTTATAAATATAGTAGTTAAATACACATCAAATACATTATTCCATTTTATACATTTTTTCAACACAGGCATGAAATGCAACATCCTGAGACGTTCTACCTGTAACATAGCGCTTGATTAGTGAAAAGCATACTTGCCAATTTATTGATTGAGTTTTCAGGCAAAATTTTGTCTTTGCACTAGAATACTCTCAGCGAACCTACATTATTTCGTCCTTGTCCAGGCTATTTCAATGCAAGATATACAATTTTAGGCAACATACGACTTACTTATCAGTTCGACAAGTATGTTTTACCGCTCACAGGTCGTATACTGCGAAAAAAGCCTGCCAGGAGTATTTATTTGACTGTATTTATAAATATAGTATTTGAAAATACTGTACTTAAACATGCGCATTTATACATACTGTATTTAAATGCGCATTCGTAAATACCGTTATTCAAGTACTGTATTTAAATCCGCATTTATAAATACTGTATTTGAAGATGCAGTATTTCCAAATACAGTATCTCGGAGTATCTTATTCAAAATTGTATTTGAGTTATAAATGTGTATCTTGCCCATCCCTGGTACACCCTCGATGGGAAAAATAGCATTCGTCGTACGCGTTCGTAAAGGCTCGTGCCATAAGCTTCTCGGTTCGTAAGTCTTTCCAAACTCGTGCGAAAGCTACTGTTTCTCGATCTCCAGTAAAATACTAGCATGCTACGTGATTGATTATAAACATAGTGAAACAGCTGTCTCACCTTGTGTTACATTTATGATCATGTTGCATCGAGGTTGTAGTGGTTGTTAAACGTGGGCAAACGTGTGCAAATGTTTGCCCAACTTTACCGAACGTGAAAACGCGCAAGTGTCGGCAGAATGTTAGTGGCAATCATTGGCAAACGTGAGCCACTCTCACGCGGGGAAATGTCATAACTTCAACAATTTGCTTTTTTCTTGAAATTCCGTTCTACGATCTGCAAACATTATACAGTCTCGCTGTAATGATTGATTTTCTAAATTAAAAATTATAATTACAATCGTGCACTTTTGTCTAAAAATGATAAAACCTCAAGTATCATGTACTGCTTTTATCACAAAATAGTAGATATCACGTCATCATGATTACAATACGTGTGTTCAATGCTCATAATGTACTGTACAATGTTAAGTTTACATATTGTATGTAATAAAGAGGCATGTTTTCGTCCAAATTCGGGAAATAGTCACAGTTTTCATTCAGACCCTGAAAAAAGGCCTGGTCTTCGTCCGGACCGTCGTTGCCCTTTATACGTGGCATTTCCTATTGTGTACACCCCGTACTGTACGGTGCACAAAACAATTTGTTACGCTATTTTTTCAGTGATATGCGCGAATGGTTATTACATTCTACTTACCTATACACGTATGTACGTGGCTCCGGAGCGCGTGAATTTTTCACCGCCATCCGCGAGAGTACTGCGATCTCTCTCTCTCTTTATTTCTTCCCCTCCGTGCACGTAATCGTCGAAAAAAGTCGGGGTGTGCTATATTTAGCCCCTTCGCCCTCTCCTAGGCGTATATATACACCCCCCATATTGCGTGTGTTTGTTTATGTTGAACATGGGGGGGGGGGGGGGGTACACGTGTTGCGTACAGAAGGGTAATTCGATCGATCGCGCGCTGTGTTTGCGGTCGGGGCTCGTAGAGCGGGCCGATGACGACGGGCTCAACGGCCGGATCGATCCGAGTCCGGGAATCGTTTGGAATTGGCTCGCGATTGGGTGGTGCAGGCGACGCTGAAAACGGATGAAATTCGATATCCGCAGCACCTGTCGATTATCACGCGCTCTTTTTTCACGAGTGACAGTTCAATCGTGCACGATAATGAGCTGTCGCGCGAACGCGAAAGTGAGTTGAACGTCCCTCGAAGCGAGCGGCACAAATAAGTGTCCGAGAGTGATGGACAGGTGTACTCATCCGCGCCGCTACGAGAGAAAACGAATATTTGGTCCGAACGAGGAAAAAACTGTATCACTTGTACAATATACGTGTACAGTGAGGAAGCTAAGATTTAACTTGATTTATCGAGGGAAAAACAGACTCGGCAAGGAAACAAAACACGAATCTGTCGTTGAAACGAGTAAAGCAGGACATTGCTTGCATAATAATCGGTTGGAAAAATTTGTGTCTATTTATAGAGAGAAAACGGACTCGATAACGAAGAAAAGAAACTCGTGCCTCTTTTCAGGCGAGCGAAGTGCGTATAATTTTCTTCGGATTGTTTTTTTCGTTCCCATGCCCGTGCTGTATTTCTCTGGATGAAGATCAACTTTTCTCTTACTCCGTAGTCCAAGACTCATTCACTGGTATTTGTTTTTCTCTCTACGTAAGGAGTGGATTGACCCGCGCTGTCTCTTTGTTCATTAACAATTTTTATTTTTTTTTTTTTTTTTTTTTTTTTTTTTTTTTTTTTTTTTTTTTTTTTTTTTTTTTTTTTTTTTTTTTTTTTTTTTTTTTTTTTTTTTTTTGCTTGTTGTATTTTTCCGTTCTTCGATATGAATTTCCATTTCAACTATGTAAAAGTACGTTGAGACGATAGTTGAGTTGTCGTTGAATTTCACATTTTTTGAAATAAACGCGTTAACTGAAAATGAAAGACCCCTTTTTATTCCAAATAAACCGTCTAACTTTTAAGGATAGTTTATAACTTAATAATATGAGAACGCTACAATATGTATCTTAAAAACTCATCATTTACGAAAGAAAAAAAAAAAAAAAATGTGCAACAAAGGCCTGAACGACACGACACCGAAGCCGGGGTACCAGAACTGCCTGCTGGAGGCCTCGTCGAGCTTTCTGCTGAACAAGTACCAGCTGACGACGCCGTCATGGGAGGCCGTCGGCCAGGAGCTGCGCTGGCTCTTTCCCCTGCACGTCTACGCCTTCGCCTTCTTCTTCTTCATCCTCAGCTTCTACACCTTCCTCTCCTTCATCAATCTGAGGTAAAACCAACGGGATCCGAAAATTCTGGCATTTTTTTCTTCTCTTCGCAACGCTCCAAACATGATTGTTTTTTTGTTGATTCGTCGTAAGAGCAGGTCGCTCATTTCCATTCCGCCGCTGATGTCGTCGATAAACGTTTTCCTGTGCCTGCTCGGCGCCTCGAGGTGCGTCTCCTTCCTCGTCGATCCGTACGGCATTAAGGAGGTTGTTGCTTTATACAGTACATTTAAACGTTTATCCTTAATAGCACATAATGTTTTGCAATCGTTGGAAGAACGGTGTGTTAAAACCTTTTGAGATTTTTTGACAAAAAGTTGCAAGAACGTTATCAAGTGTCCCCTGCTTGTTGTTACTATAAAACTATTTTAGAATCCTTCGCGAGTTTATTTGCACGTAAACAGCGTGATGATTGGAAATTAATGTACGAGAGTCCCTACAGCGCGGGACCAATGAGCGTAAGCCTTTTTTCTTTTTTGAAGGTTTTTCTGGTCTGGTTATTATCTTTACAAAGTTTGGACACTGCCTATCAGTCGAAATATGGATTCAACAGAATTTTGTCTTTAAACACGGGGTCTTATGAAAAATTGACATTTTTTGACTTTTTACGAAAAAGTTCTCATAAAAATTACAGAAATGAGATTTCAATAAGTGATGAAAAAAAAAATCAAATACTTTTTTTTCACGTTAAGATTATATCGATTTGCAACTTATTTTTTAAGATATCAATTATTATTTTTTGAAATTTATAGGATTATTGGTAACAAAAAGCAGCAGACACATTTAATGTTTTTAAAACATTTTCAAAATTGTATCATCACTTTCTTAAAACGCAAAAATATTTGAAATTTCCATACTTAACAAAACTAAAAACGTTGTTTGCTATTAGGAATATTTTAACGCGCTTGTAATTCAGACGAATCAAATGATCCAATGTTCATTTTTACCGTAAACACCTCGATTTTCCAGATAATGCCGAAACTGATGGGCTCGATCTTGTGGGACATCGGCTTTCCCTTCGTTACCTCAGCGTTTTGTCTCGTGCAGTTGGCCTTTTTCCAAATAACCCAGGTGAGTGAAATGTTTTTGTAAATATACAGCGGTTTTTGTTGTTTAAGTCGAAGAAAAATCTGTTGATGTGTATGGGCGCTAAATTTAATTGCGAAGGGAATGAGAAACAAACAGACACTAAGGATTTTGTGAAAATTCACCGGTGTATAACTCGTAAGAAAAAATAATACATTTTTATTTTTAATAAAAATAAATCTATCACTCTTAAATACAGCAATAATTATTCCAATTTTAAAGTAACAATATAATTGGTTTTTTTCGTAGAGAAAAATGTCACTGGAATAAATTTAGAGATTACATGCATTTGCGTGCACAACCGATGTTCTTAAAGTGCGTCGTTAGACTTTTGTTTGAATCGTTAATCTGTTGCTGAATAATTCAATCTATAAGTATTTTATTGACGAAGGTTTCAAGTAATAGCATATTTTTGAAAGTATATGCGAAATTCCACAAAAAAAAACTTCAGATAGACATCCTCCGAAACTAAAAAAAATTTTTGGTCATACTTAAAGATATTTTTCTCGTTGACATACGTCCCGAAGGAAGTATGAATTTTTGTCAAAAAAATAAAGGTCTGACGTTTTTTTTGAGCGCTATTTTAGGTTCATTCGTTATATACTTTTCGAAAATCCCGTGAATTGTTTTTTTTTTCACTTTTCAAATAGTGGAATTAATTATTTTGTTGTTTGGTTTATATTGTTCCAAATCCTTCATTTTCAACGAAGAACGATTTTTTTTTTTTTTTTTCTTTCAAGTGAACAATCAACAAAGCTTATCTCTTTGATTCAGTTTAAACGGTATTTATTTTGTGGAATCACTCGTACAAACGAAACATATACATTCCATTGCTTAGTTTATACACTCCAGTATTGATTCTATGGCTAAAAAATATTTGCATGATTCCTTCAACGAAAAATAATACATTACAAAAATTTGAGATGAGCCCTCTACTTGTGATACGGAAAATACGAGTGAAACATTTTTTTCAACAAACTTTACAATATTTCTGGACGAAAAATTTTCCATCGAAAAATACTAAATCTCGATACTTTCAGACGAAAGGAATTATGCAGCAGAATTTCATGAAAAAAACACATTTTTGATCTAAAAACTACAAAAAAAATACAAAAGCATGTTTCAAAATAAGTGTATACTCTTGTGAAATTTCATACACAATATCAGCAAGATTCCGAACGCTCACAAAAACATCTGGCAAAACACAATTGTTACTTCAAACATCTGGAAGTATTATTTTATCCTCATCAGGGATCGGAAATACATCACTCCGTTCATTTTAAAACAATCGTCTCTACAGGTAGCGGCTACCCTAACAAACCCCTAATGTTATAGAAACAGTTTTAAAATGTTGCCTTTTGGACAAAGAAACGTTATTTTCAAAAAACTGCCAATAATGTTTCTAGAATGTTTATGAAAAATTAGGCCAGAACTGATTGCGCATTAGTTTTCTCGTAAATGGTGTGCCAAACAGGCGTTACCATTCTGATGATAACACCAATACGGCCTAAGCTTGTTACTCGCATAATTTAATTTAGATTTACGAGAAAACTAATGCCGCTATCGATTCTGGCGTAATTTTCCAACCGTCGTCATCGAAAGCTGCAAGAAAACGAACCCTCGCAACAGCCTCCGCGCGAGGACGGCTCGTGGAAAACAAAAGCTCGAGCGTAATACCCCGAACTATCCGCACACTAGATAGATAAGTCTTTATTCATACTCAGGTACAAAATTAACAAAGCTTGAAATACTGAGTGTAATACATGATCATCATAATAGTACATCGATGATTCAAATAAATAAAATAATAATAACAGCTTACATCTATTTACAGTCGCATATTTCTGGCGTAATGTCACAGTCAAGTTAAGTTCTTTCGCATATCACAGCATGTCAATAAAATATCAGTAAAATTGGAGTTGAATAATATAATATACAGTAACAGTGATATCTCGTGGGGCAACGACATAAGTCTTAAATAAAATAAAATAATCTCTCGCTCTTCACTTATCTATCAGTCAATCAGTAAAAGAACAGAAAATACGAGGAGTAAAATTGTAAAATAAAGGTACACAATAAATAGACAAATAAATAAAACTGCTAGAGTTACTTCAATTCGTTAAGCGGGAAATTTAAACATTTAATTCCTATTGGCTGTTTCTATACCATAACCTCTCTGGTTAGAGGATTTCAAACTTTGCGCTTGACGAATCGAAGTAAGTCTAGTGTGCAAAAAAACTCCCCGACCGTATTTTCCCGCGCTCTCCCCCCCCTCCCCCACCTCCACACACTAATCCGCCCGAACGGCCCGCAGGTGAAATTCGGCCCCGAGCGCTACCAGAAGAAGACCTACCTCAGTCTGATGGTGATCCTCCACTTCACCTGCGTCCTCCTGGGCGACGCCGGCAGTCTGGCCCTCCGCCCCGGCCAGGCGCTCAGCTACACCGTCGAGGCGGCCTTCCTCCTCTGGGCGCTCGGGCTCTTCGTGACGTTCCTGTGCGCCGGGCGCCGAGTCGGGCGGCTCCTGCGCGACCTGCCCCCGAGCCTGCTGGCCCGGGACTCGGCCGCGTGCGCCGGTCAGAAAGGTCGGTGGGCCGGCCGCTCGGCGTCCCTCGTCGTCGTCACGGTGCTGACGGTCACGAGGACGTCATCGGCGCCAGGTGTCGACTTTTTCTTCGTTCTTTTGCGATAATTGTAGCGGACGATTGTTGTTTTGCGCGTACATATAGGCATAATGCAGCTAGCGATCCTCGCGCCGTGCAACAAGGGCCTGGCGAGCTCGGTGGCCGCGGCGCTCGTGCCCACCCTGCTGGGGCCAGCCGCGAAGCTCCGAGCCGCGGCCGACGGTCAGCAGCAGCGGCCGGCCGGTCCAGGTGGCGCTGGTGGTGCGGTCGCCGGCCACCCTGACACAGATCCGAGCTTGGGCTCCAGTAAGTCGGCTAGGCGTGCTTTTTCTGCGCTTCTTCTTTCTTTTGCGGACGCTTTTCTTGGCTTTCGGACCGCACTGCATGGCTGTTTTTGCCTGTACAAACGTCGGCTGATGTTTCGGCGCGCGGTGGAAAAAAAAAATGTTGTTGCAAATCGAGAGAATAATTTACTCACTGGAATGGCGTTGATCGAATGTATTGTTCTTTCTTGCTTTGAGAATGTTTTCTTGGTCTTCGGACGAGAGAAAATAATAGAGTCTTGCTTCGTGTATTTATTGATACCATTCTAGTAAATACTTTTTTTTTTTTTTTTTTTTTTAGCTTTTTGGGTTGTGTTTTAGATGGAATTCGTCATAAAAGAATTGTAAACGTCTAATCGTGGACAAACAAAAAGGTAAACGCACTCCTCGGAATATGTCACGAAAAAGAACATGTCTGCACTGTCCATCAGTCAGATTAGCAAAAGGTTGGACACTTTTTTTTTAACCTGAGCAACAATTAACAAGGGTAGAGAACGTCAGAGTTCGGGAATGGGTGATGAATGAAATCACGATCGATCGTCAAGAATCCATGACACTACTAATGACGTATTTCACCCCCACTCCTGAACTATTGTGTGCTCCACGTATATTGGTGAATTTGTTCTCTAGCGAAGAAAGTACGTACCCGATGCTACATTTGATAATCTACCTGATGGACCAACTAAATTTTTTCATATTTTTTACCAATCCGCACGCGGCTGCACATCAACGCTCGAAGTTTGACTTGGCTTATATTGATTCCCTAGCACACCTTTTCCCGTCGAACAACTTTTATCTTAGCCTTTATTTTCAAGAAACCAAAAAATTTCCTATCTTCGGGCCAAGTTTGTGGGGAAACTGTGACCGAGTTTTTACACGGTGCTCGCATCCTCGGAGCTAACGAGTTTCCTCTCCCGCTGCATGATGCTGTACCCTAATCATCTTAAGTCCCTGTAAATACTTAGTTGCTGGTATGCGGCCCTTTGAAAGCGACCCGCGAGTGGATCCACCACGAGGCCAGGCTTTGCTCGTTTTCTCCAGAGTATAAGTAGTATAGTACCGTAAGAGCGCCCGTGTGAAAGGCCGGCTGATTGCTCGTCCCTTTGTCCGCGCGATGCCGAAAGTTGTGAACCTCCAGGTGCTCACGAACGATTCGTTTCGTCGCCAAGGCGGAATTTGTCGAGCTTCTTCGTCGCGTGGGTCGATCGCACGCTTAGTCGGGGGCTCTGCGAAGCTGTATTAGGGTGGCTCATCATTCCTACATAGTGCATATTATTTTGAATATTTTATTTCGAATGTTTATCAAAATTCATGAGACGTGTCACTTAACCTGACAATAATATAGTTGGTGCTAAATTTATTATTTTCATAGTATTTCATACAATGTTGGTGTTAAATTTTTCAGATACCGAAGCTTGGAAAAAAGTGAATAAATTACTTCAAACATTGGGTGACACCACAGAAAAAATTGCAAAAACTCAGATAGGTTTCCCAGAAAATTCAATTGTTCATTTATTTTTCGTATTTTTATATAAACAACTGAATTTTCTGGGAAACCTATCGAAGTTTTTGCAATTTTTTCAAGCTTCGGTATGCGAAGAATTTAACAACAAAATTTTATGAAAAAAATCGTCCGATATTTTGCACTAGCTGTATTATTGTATATTAAGTGACACTTATCATAACTTTTAATGAATTATAATAAAATATTCAAAATATGTGCTGTATAGAGGTGATGATGAGCCACCTTAAGTACTGCTCGACTGTTGGTATAGTATTGTGCAAAAGAAACGAATTTGCAAACAGGTGCGATTGGGGGATGGCGGGTTCTCGACTTTGTAGGTCAGGAATTTTTTTAAGTCGTGCTCGCGTGGCCGGGAAAAGTGATGTTTTGCACCGGAATGTCAGGCGTGCGGGCGATATGGAGGTTAAGTACAGTCGGTAATTTTCTTTTTTACCATCAGCTTTTTGTGAAAAAATCACGGATAGAAAACTTGCATTATTTCTAAATTTTTTTTTTTGGCAGTAAGTGGTGCACTGAGTGAACGTAAAAGACAGTTTTTTCATTGTATGGTGTGATAAAATTATAATGATTTTTGAAATTTTTTGTCACATTCAAACCAATGTCACGTGGTATGATCTCAGAACTTCCAGGGTTTGTTCGGTTTTTATGGATGTGCAAAAATCCGAACTTAACTTATTATCTTTAACCTATTTTTTTTTTTAGACTTTTTTTTTTTAGAATACATAATTTAAGAAAAATGTTTCTTTTTCTCATTTTTTGGGTCCAGATAGAGATGAAAACGGAAATACGCGTTATACACAATCACAAATGTTATTCTTTGATGGTTAAAAAAATGTTGATAAATACATACGGGGACGAAAAACTAAATATAAGTAGATCTTGTTGAAAAAGAAATAGAAACAAAAAACACTTTTTTTCAAATAAAACATGTTTTTCAATGTTACACGCACACATCTTTTTTAGATACATTGTTGTATATTCAGGCCGAATTTTCATCATTAATCCTTTCAACAGTTTGGTAAATTTTTGATTAATTTCAACCCCAAATCGTTTAACAACAATGCTACGTCAACCATGCGGACTTTATTGACTGAATATAAAGTATACATTGCCATGCTCATTTCTGTATGTAAATGAACTGGACTCTTCGGAGTACATAGTACACATAGAAGGGCTCGGATCGGAAAAGTTACAAATCATTCCTCACGTTACAATAAACTTCGCGTAATAATAGTAAAGCTGTCCAGTATGTATAAGCGACGCGACGAGGCGGGCGGAAGCGCCGTTTTGGCGCGTCGCGGCAGATCGCCCCGCAAGATTAATGACGCGTGATGTGCGAGGGAGCGAAGGAGGAGCCCATCACGCTCGCGCGCATAATGGCCAGAAGCTGGTGTTCCGTCGGCTGTTTGCGGTAAAGGACGGGCCGTTGTATTTCAATTGTCCGTGAGTGAATTGCGCGGGGTGTGCTGCTTTTGTCCCCTTGTGGCGGGCCGTCGTTGGATCGTTTTTCGTGAACTGTTTTTTTTTTTTTTTCCGTTTTTGAGGCGTGACTGATGCTGATAATTAGTTTGGGGGACGAAGCATGTTCCGAAAATGAATGTTTTACTATTTTCTGCACGTCATGACTATAATGTTAATTTATTGACATTTTTTATTTTATTGGCGTTTTTCACTGTTATTAGTTAATATAAATATATTGCCTACCATATTTATATTATTGATTGTTTATTTTCATGTTAATTTTCTAATATAATTGTCATTCAGATGTTCTATACTGAAAAAAACGTACCAAGATAGCGAAAAAAAAATTTTCTCATAACATTGAGAAAGTTATGAATAATCCAAAAAAAACTTACTTTTTATTGTCGCACATTTTTCATACAATGTTAATCTGATACTTTCAACGATGAACATTGTTGTGAATATTGTTTTTAAAATCGTGTTACCTCCTTATTTGACATTTTTAGACGAATTAAAACCATTCTCGATGTTGAAATGATCATAAAATATTATTCTTGACAGAGCTGCTAAAAACACACGTGCTTTGATGACTGTACCAAACATCCTGTTTTCCAAAAGTTACGAATGAAAAGGTGCTCGGTTTTTCCGGTAAAATTGTCGCTCTGTATGCAAAGCGGATTATCCGCGAAACGAAAATTCCGTGCCTTACGGCTTAATCGATTTATCGATTGCGAGCGCAAAGCTATGTTACGAAAGGGAAATTTGGAAACGTTCAATACAGGAAATGCAATATCCGTTCCTGGCTGTTGACTTCACAACGTCAAACACGGTGTTTTTTTTACAGTGTGAGAGCTAGGGACTCCTGTTTAATTAGGACAAATTCCTCAAAGCAACTTTTTATCACGAATTTTTTAAAACTTTTACGTAACTTGCACTGTCTCTCTGTATGTCAGTGGTGGAAGTGTGGAATCTGGTGATCAATTTTTATCATTTTTGATCTACCTCTAAATTAGCTAAAAAAAATTTTTTCGACGGAAATGCTTATTACGAATGATATTGTGGTACGTGTAAATATCTCAGAATTAATTCTTTCATTTGGTACTTGTTAATTAATAGAATTTAAATACAGATTAGTTTAGGTCACTCAGCGTAGTACCTTGTTTCGACTGTTTTTACTTGGTTATGCAGACGATAATATATACTCTTTTGGGCTGAATGTCAAATACTTATGACTAAAAAGTTTAAAATAAAATTTTAAAATGAAAAATTACAAACGTTCGCTTTAATTCATTAATTAACAATTATTTTCTATTTTTCAGTTCATTGATAAAAGCGTATTTTTACAATTTTTTAAATTTTCTATGAGTCACTGCATGGGCGTAAAATTCTTCGTGATTAACAAATCATAATTAATTATCAAAAAATTGTAAATTTCTGCGACTGAAAATTTCTTCTCGTGTTTTTTTAACTTATTTGAAAATTTTGATTCAAAATAATCCGTGACATTGTTGAGCATTTTTCTTTAGAAATTTCCCGAAATATTAAATGGAAAATTGAAAATCTCAGATAAAATGTTTAGTATTTTTTTCTGCTTGGAATAAGTTCAAAATTACGAAAAAAAAATTTTTTCTTACGTAAACTTGAAATTCTTATAATAAAGGCTGTAATTTGTTAGTAACAAATACCTGACCACCACACAGTACATATAGGACAATCGTAACGTTAAGTCCTGATTCCTTCACTGTTACATATACTATTAAAGTAATTGCATTTCTTAGTCAGAAACGAGAAAAAATTATGGGCATCGGTGAATAGTACAATGGATCAAATATGTTATCGAAATATAATACGATTACGTATTGACATACGAAGAGTGTAAGTGTATTGGACCATGCAACCATATAGCAATGCCCACAATAAATTGCATATATAAACTGAATTTTGCTAATAATTACATTTTTAAATAAAATCATAAAATCGTTCAAACGAATAAAACACACAATTTATACTAGAAAATATACAGAGACCAAGGTGTGGCCGTCGAAGTCTGTCATGAAATTTCGTTATCTCGCTCAAAGAGATTAATTCGCAGGAAAATTAGATTTTGAATCAGCTTATGCTTCGCCCATCGAGTAAAACTGTCCTCTTAATAGAATCATCGTATAATCCCTGCAACGCTAACGAGCGTACATAAGCGTACTTGAACTCGCGTGCATTTGTTCCGCACAGTCAACTTTTATCAAGAGAAAATTATACACTTTTTTTGATTATGAAACACGCGCGAGAGGGTACTTAATGTGCATTAGTTATGGGAACTACGATAAATACAAATTAAAATATTTCTTGATATTATTTTTCAAATGTATTTACGTAAAATTAGTTCATATGACATAAAAATTAAAAAGTATGCATGAATAATAGATAAAAAACATGATTTTTATCATTTTCAAACTTGATGAATTTATATTAGGCTCGAAATTGAGTAAGTATATTTTTACTGATCTGACACATTATTAAGTCTACCAGCCTGTCACAGCTACGAAACACGTTTGAAAAAAATTTTAATCAAAAAGTTAACACAAACGCTGTCAAACTCGATACAAAAGTTTCAAGGAGGTTCCGTACAGATCGTTCGCTCGCTGTTCACCGTGCAACGAAACTTGCAAAATCGCGAGATAGCAAATCATCGCGGAAACTCATGCAACCGGCTTTTTTCAAAATTTCTTATCATCAAGTTTCCTCTCGCATTTCCGAGAGTGTTTTGTCGTTTCCTGTTTCTGTTTGCGTTTTGAGGAGCCTGAGCGGCTGACAGAACGTAGAGTGTGCTACTTAATTTTGAATAAGCATTCAAGGACGACAACTTTGCGTGCTCGACGCGCGTTTCTTTCACTTCTAATCTAATTTGTGAGTGGTGCGGGTATGGTTTAAATTACACTCAGAATGTGACCTTGTATTTTATTCATGGAAGAACAGATCGCATAAATTTTACAACAGATAATTTACTAAAAACTTAATTGCAAAGCATACCGCAAGCAACGCTACTCCTTAGACGCTCGATTCACAGTCTAGCCCTGTAACTCATGTCCGTAAATGTTACCCAAAATAAAAAAAATTACAAGAATATGTTTTTAAAATATCTATAAAGAAATTTTTTAGTGCACGTGTAATCGATACTTATACTATTGGCAACGTAACTTAGCTTTTATAAATTCTGCGTATAATGGAACATTATTTCATACATTTTAGTTTATCAACAACAGTGTATCTTCTTGGTTTTTTCATTTTTTATTTCAACCATTTGTTTAAATAATTTTATTTCAATAGGAAGAGTCAATCGTCTGCAAAATTAAGTAAGTATAGAAACAGTCGAGTTTGGCCAGACGATCAAGCCATCGACAAGCGGATATTTATATGTATAATAGTTGCAGAGCTAGCACGCACAAAAATCATGTCGCGTCAACTTTTTGCCACGTGGATAGTAAGCTTATGAGGTGATTTAGAACCTTTTTTTTATATGATATGGAGGTGGAATTGGGATCCATTTTGAGATATGAAGGGGAAAAAATGCTGAAAAAAATGTCAGCCTAACCACTATAGGTTTTTGTGGTGAATTTTACTTTAAGTACTCCACATAAGTGGAAAAATGATGGAATAAAAAATTCATGGGCCATTTTTTTGTGCACGAATAACAAAAAAAAAAAAGGACCCCAACCGGTTTCAAAAAAATGGAAAATTTTCTTTTTGTTGCGTACCTTGATGGAATAATAGTGGCAGGAAATTACGAAAAAATGGTCTGTCAAAATTTTTTGCTATATTTTTCTATCAAGGTACACATCAAAAAGATAATTTTCCATTTTGTTGGATTCGGTTAAGGTCTTTTTTTTTTCTTTTTTTTTTCATTCGTGCACAAAAAAATGGCCCATGAATCTTTTCTGCCATTATTTTGTCACGTCTATTGAGTACTTAAATTAAATTGCAGTGCAAAAACAAAGAGATTAGGCTGTTGTTTTTTTCGGTTTTTTCCCCCTCCATATTTCAAAATGCATCCAGATTCCACATATATACACATAAAAAAAGGCTCTAAATTACCTCATAACCACGTGGCAGAAAGTTGACACGACATGGTTTTTTTGCGCGCTGGCTCTCTAATTACAAGTCAAAGGAACCAAACCTGATCTGTATATACAAATTCTATGATTTTCAAATTGCAAGTACTCGATTAGAAAAAAAGCCAGTCATTGCATTGTTATCTACCATGATAAGCGTTTCTTGAATAGGTGAAAGAGGATGAAAATCTATTGCAAGATTTCATTCATCTCGCCACTGACACGGTGACGGACAAATCAAATTAAATAAAAGCATATGATGATATGAAAGATAAAAGTAACGATGAAAAACTAAAGCAC
>JAPYYV010019572.1:0-11803 GCA_030522625.1 Copidosoma aretas
TTTTGAGGTTATTTAAGTGTAACTAACAATAATTAACAACCATTATTTGAAATATCAATGATTATCTGCTATACTGAATTGGTTGAGTACCACTGAGTGCCATAAACGTCCTTAAGAGTAGATTGTTAAGAAAAAATATGTATGAATTATATTTTTTTTGTTTTTTAGAAAACAAAAAAAAGATTTGATCGCGTGAGATTTTTTTCTCGATAGATCTTGCTTTCTGTTTTATGGAGGTAGTTTCTAGAAGTATTATTTACCAAAGAGTTTACTATTATATATGATTTAGGATTGACTTGGATAGGTACTTAAGTTTGCAATTCATTAACCGATACATCTGCGATGTGTTGCTGTATATGTAGTTGTACGTCTAGTTATTCATTAATATTGATAAAATGTAATAAGAAGTTGGAACAGATCACTTAAGATTTGGCCTGTTTACTGTACATTGATGAATTAGGTGCTTCGAATTTTCACTACATTTATCTTACAAATTAGACATCAAAAATTGGCACGCTCGTTTAAGAAAAAAAAAAGAATCTGTATTATAAAATAAAAAAAGCATACAGCAGTTAAAGTTATTTTTAACGACGGAAACACGGCTGGAAGTTTTTTAGAAAACAATAAAAAAATTGCAAAAATAACAGAAATTGTCAAAGACATAATACGTCATTTTTATGTTATATTACAAACTGTTGCACGTGGTTATGCTATTAATGACGAAAATTTCTGAAAGTATGCCGTAAATTAGCTAAAAACGTTGTAAAACAGTATCCCTGGTATATGTCCCTACACTTGTACACAAACTTTTAATTCATGGCCCAGAAATAATAATATATTTAGTATTAACTATTAGTCAAATATCCGAAGATGCGCAGAAAGCTTGCAATAGATTTTCTTTAATCTGTCGCATATATGTTTACGAGAAAACATCGTCAAAAAACCATGAACGAAGTTTTCAAAAGATTTTTAATAGCATATGATCCACTAATTTTCAGTTGTCGCAAATTATGTTTTAAGCTATTCAAATCTTTTTCTAAAGACTGTATTCATTTCCTGGCACCGGCACCTGTCAATAATCAAACAGAAAACACAAAACAATATTCTTACAGTTCCTTTTTAGCCTTTAAAACAGATACAGAAACAAATGTAGATGATTGTAACTGTGAAGAGATTAGCAATGGAAACTTTTTTTAGTACAATTATTTTGATGTCATTTATAAATATAATGTTTGCTGCTATTGCAATACATGTAATATTCTTTTATTTTTAATTCATTATTAATTAAACTTAGATGAAACATTTAATTGCTTTGTATCAATTATTACTAAAACACCCTTTAAATATCAAAAACAAATTTTTAGTAATTGCGAAATTGATTTCAATTTTTTAAAGTTTTTTCGTATGGAAAGATTCCGTACTAGGTCGGTCATTTTGAATTTTCTGATTGTGAAATTTGTGGATCATTTTCTACATCTTTTGACTTTTGGCCACACTGTTGCATTAAGAAGTAGTTAGAATAAGCGAACTGCGAAGATATCTTTTATAGTAAAGCAACATACAACGATCACTGGAAAAAACAGAGGGAAAATCAGACGTACCAGCCGAGTCGGAAGGCGGCAGAATCGACAACGCGTTGGCTGGCTGTTTGACACGGATCAAAAAAGATGACAGACATAGTCAAGGTAGCACTATACATAAAGTCAGGGAGGACAAAGACCAACAAAAGCAAGCTGAAAAAAAGTACTAGAGGGGACGACGAAGCAGCGCGAAAAGAGAAAGAGAATTAAAAATAAGAATGCAAAATTATCACGAAAAAATCTGGAGGCAGAGTGTTATTATCGAGCAGCTACAGGAAGAGAACAAGGTTATGGAAAAGGGAATAAAAAATTTAAAGGAAAAATTGGATGAGCAGTACCCGAATTAGTAAAATAAATCCAAATTCGCCTAGTGCACAAAAATAGCAAGAAAGCACAGTGAGAGCAATCAAAGATGCGGACGCAATACGGTACATTCACACGGCAGTGCCATTAGAGAAGAGTAGGAATCGGTAAGGTGAGCGATGTAAATACACCCATGGGAGACAGAGACAGTCATTATTGTACAAAGAGAGTACACGTAAAACAAACCGAATAAGATGTCTGAAAAAAAATGAGAATATGACAATAAAGTTAGGAGAAACAGGAAAAAAAATTCAATGATAAAAGGAGTAGGAAAAACGGAAAACTTTTATATGATGAAATTCAGGAGATAGTTTGAAGAAACCAGTTATCGTCAAAGACGTGCAAGTACCGTGAATAGTACTGCTTAAACTAGAATCCATGAAAAATAAAGTACTATTTTAAAAACAAAATACAGGCTTAAAAACATTCATGTAAAAGTCGGAAATTGTTATACAGAAACAGAAAAATCGATAATTGACTGGATTAAAAGTGTCCAAGAGGAAAAAACAAGCAATGGACTAAATGCAGGGGCAGGCTAAAATATCGTGCACGCAGAGGAGCAGATGAAGAAGAAAAAGTGCATGATCAGTAAGAAAAGCATGCGTGAAATACAGGTATAAATTAGTGGTAAAGGGATACGATTTAAACAGAATCATGGAATGTCACAGATTTTAATAATTTAATTTTAACAGAAAATTTTTAAAATAATTTCGATTTAGTACTTATTCGAGAAACAAGGAGAGAAATATAAAGGAAAAAAGTGTATCAATCAATTAAGTAACAATTTCGTATAAACAGCAAAATCCTCAGTCAGAGAGCATAAAAAGGGTAAGGCAAAAATGATTATATATACAGAAATAAACAAAAAATTCAAGGAATTGCAAATAATGAATGAGAATATGGTATAAGTATCAAAAATAAAAACAAGGGCAAACATAGAAACACGGATAAAAATATAAGGATATACTGAGAAAGTTTTTAATAAGATGCTAGGAAAAGGAACGCCGAGACATAATTATAATAGCTGGCGATTCAAATGCTTTGATATGAGAGGAGACAATGGAAACAGACACTAATTTTTATAATTACGTTAGAGGAATAAGTTCTGAAAAGTAAAGGCGAAAAACTGTTTAAGTTGTGCGAAAACATACGATTTGTAACAAAAAATGGAGGAGATTGCGACAGAAAGTTAATTATGTAGGAGAAGGGGAGTATTCGGTCTTAATTTAGTATTGGAGGTAAAGACATGGAGCTATAGTGCTCGTTAAACTGTAAAAGTGTTAACAACAAGTGAGACTGATCTTTTACCGATAACCTTTAAAATAGCAGGTAACATTATCCGAGAAAAAAAGGAAGTATTAAAACAGACTAGAAGAGATAGAAGGGAAATTATTTGGATTAGATAATTATCTAAGGTGAAATAGATATCACAGAACAATTGGACAGGTTATGTAATGTAATTACACAGGTATCAGAGGTGCTAAAACGATAACGTCAAAAGAGGGAAAAGGTTGCAAAATTGATAAACAGGATTTCAAAATAATTGAGAAAAAAAGGAAGATTAAAGGTCAACTTAAAGTATGGTTACAAAATGAAAAAGAGAGTACAAAAATGAGATTGAAGACTGAAAAAAAAAGGTTAAAAGAAACTATCAGAATTGTAAAAAATGAAAAAGCCGATAAAAGACGAAACAAAGTAGCAGAAAGTAACAATTTAAATAAGTTTTGGTAAGAAATTGGGAAATTTTTAACAAAAAACAAAGAGACGTAAATAACTACAAAGACATGGAAAAATAATTATAAAATTTTGTCAGAAGCAGCAATGAGGCATTTTATAAGGAAAACCAAAAAAGGAGTGTAGAAAACAACAGAAAAATTAGGAAGTAGCCGCAGACAACGACGAAATTTTATGAAAATTATTTTAAAATATTAACATGATTTGGATGATTGAATAAACAAACATACTCAATCGTTATGGATAAAAACACAAATTATTTAAGAGTGGGATATGGCAAAAATCTATCAAATTTACAAGGCAGGGAAAGAGAAAAAGGATGTTAAAAAATACAGGCTAGTTGCATTATTAAATGTAGGATGGAAGATATAAGCAATTAAAATCGCTAAAGAGTAAAAAACTGGATAGGAGAGTGTTAAATAAAAAATGAGAGTCAAACAAAATAAAAAAAAAAAAAAAAAAAAAAGAACAAGGGACTATATGGGACTATATTTTTGTAAACAAACAGTTTAATTCAAAATAAACGACAGAGAGTGGGCAATAAATCATACGCAGTGTTTGTAGAGTCCAAAACATCATTTGATAACATCGATAGAGGAATTGTCTAGGTAAAATTATCGAGAAGAAGGCTAGCTAGGAAAATGTTAAATATGTTGAAGGGGATTTATAAATGCACAAAAAATCAGGTAATTACGGGCCAAGGGCTGACAAATTTATTTGGAACAGTAAAAGGGGTGAGGAAAAGATACTTATTAATCTTAGTACTTTTTAATTATTTATTTAGAATATAGTAGATAAGTGGATTGAGAAGATTACAAAAGGTTTTACGGTAGAGAAACTAAAAATCCACTGTTTTATATTTGCTAATGACGTTGTGTTAGGCGTAGGGCATTCTAAAAACACAAAAGAAATGCTAAAAGACTAGGATAAATATCGTACGAAAAATAGTCTGGAAGTTAACATAAAAAAAAAATCTTAATTTGTATGAATAAAGAAGAGATTGAGAAATATCTGTTTGAATTTGAAGGGGAGGTATTGCAAGTTGTAACGAAGTATAAATACCAACGTATGTGGTTCTTAACGAAAAAACTGTTGCAGGACAAGGAAAAAACGACAGTCGAGATGCAGAGAGCAAGTAACGTAGTTTGAGATTTCAGAAAAAGAGCTGAAGTAAACAGTTAGAATTAAAGATTACTTTTTATCGTTTTAATACTAAAATCAGGTTGATAATACGGAACACAGATGTGAGGATAACGGAGGCTGGAAAGATTAGCATGGAAATAAACATAAGGAAAAACGCAGAAAATAGTTTTTTTTTACATTTTAAAAATGGACAAGAACAGGAGGTCACACGTATGCTTTATGAAAAAATTAAGTGGTAAAATGAATAAAAAACCGACAAAATAAAGCAGAGAAGTAAAAGTTGGATATAATTAACTCGGAGATGGGGAAACAATAGGACTTATAAAAAGTGTAACCGAGTAAAATGAACTTGAGAAAGTCAAAGAGACTTTTACAATGGTTGGGGAGACTCCATTTAATCAGAAAATACAAAAGTTAGCTGATAGGTAATGGACGACTTTAACTTCTCCTAATATTATAAAGAAATAAAAAAAAACCAGAGGGAGAAAAATATTGAGAAAAGGAAAACTTAGCACGGGAATGGAAAGAGCAATGGTGTAGGCTAAGAAATAGAAATGTAGGAAGGATTAAAGAAAACGGGCTGAATATGATAGACTGTAGGCTTTGCAATAAAAAAAAAGCATAGAGCGCATATTGCTATGCAAAGAGGCAGGAAAAAAGATGGACCATGAAATAATGAGATCAGTCACGAATATAGGACTTAAAGATAATGGAAAGGCATGCAGAAAAAAGCCATTCAAAATATTACAAGAGAACTGGTAGACGATTCATGTAAATATATAGGATCATTCAAAAATATAAGTATATTAGGGACTGCAGAGCGAAGCTTAAACGTAATATATGTTATGCGTTGAAAATTTAAATGTTATGTTAACTTAATAAGTAATATTTACATGTTCCTATGTTGGTATATAAAGGTAATTGATGTCAAACTGTGCTGTATTAAGTTTGTATCAGATACTATTGTAAATACTAAAAGTATTATTTTACAAGCCAATTAACTTTGAGTAGTTATGATACAAAAAAAGAGAATATAAAGGAATGTAAAAATCAGTACAGAAAAAAAAGTCAATGAATGGATGAATATTTTTTCTTCGACAATTATAATTAGAAATTTCGAAATTTTATCGTATATTCATGATTAATTCTAAAATTTTTATTAATCAAAAACAGCGTTTAATTATTTCTGAAGCAAAAATTATTTTAAGAATACTAAATTAAAATTTTCAATAATGAAAAACAGAGTTTAATTATTTCTGTAATAAAAATGATTTCATAAATATTATATTCTCATATATACAGAAAAATCTTAAGCTTAAATAACAATAAGAGTAATTCATTACTATTGAATTAGTAATAATTATTTTCTACATCTGTTAACTTAGTCCATGTTTTAACTATATATGTTTTATGTCCAAGAGAATCTTCATCTGTTTATTTTGGATGCTTATGTGTGTACGAATGTATGTATTAAAGAATTAATTATTGTATTGGATAATCAGACATAAGAATGAAAATATTACAATATGGGGGCTGGCACGCAGGGGGCGAAGTCCTACAAGTATCATATATTGTATAGTTGTTTTGTACAGTCAACACTACCCCCCCCCCCCCTCTCCCCACACCCCGCTTAGACACTTATAGTCCTCCTTCAGCCGCCCTACAAAATAAGAAAAACTTCACTTTATATCTCTGTGATTTTGACCCAACAAAATTTTGGTTGACCTCCCCCCCCCCCCCAACTTTCATAGCCCCATCACATAATAAGGGTGAATTTTTTTGATTTCTCCCTTATTTAAATCAACTTAAAATTTTCAAATCCCCCCCCCCCGCCCCCCCAGCTATTAGGTTATTTTTCTCCCCCTAACCGCCCCCCCCCCCCCCCCCCCCCAAATCATCTTACACTTTTGTCACACTTTTTTCGCCCCTCCCCCTGTACAGCCCCCCCCCCCCACAGCAGTCATATAACCCCTGCAACTGTTGAGTTGTTAGGGTTATTAGGATATTTGATTGAACCAACCAAAATAAAATAAGAAATTTTTTGATTCTAAAAATTTGTGTTAACATCTTACACCCGTAACGATTGTTTGGTTATTGCGCTTATTGGGTAATTTTCGAGGAGAAAAATTTGCATGAATGTTTAATTGTTATGTGCTGTTGATATTATGAGTTATTTATTTTTTCTACACCGTTCAAGAGGCAAATAGACAGGTGCATCAACTTTTTTGTTATTATTATTATTTAAATCAGTACTTAAATTGTACTAAATTGATACATATAAATATACGACATGAGATAGATATATATAATGATCAAAAATTTATATAATGGTGTCATAATAACTACCGCGGAAGTTGATCCCCAAAAGTCTTGTGCTCAATTATGAAACAGTGCAATTTTTCAAGCGCAAATTTTAAGGTGTGCCTGAGGCTAATTAGAACAAATAAACCACCGAGAGACAGACATCTCCTGTACACAACTTAGCGAAAAATAATAATCATGTAACATGCGAATAGCTATTATTACTCTGAAATATTAAGTATATAACATACAGTTATGTGAGAAATGCGGAGCTTGGGGGTGCTGAGGAAATGAATACCTGTAAGTTGAAAAAACGTAACCTTTTATTAGTGATTATACGAGAGAGCAAACGCGCGCAAGGTGTTGTTCTCGGAAGCCGAACGGAAAGACAGAGTCGCTTAGTCTCTCTGCTAGTACCAAGGCGGTACATGACTGCGGGTTATTCCTCTTGTGCGTACAGGCGCCGAGCTTAGGGCGTGAAGTTACAAGAGCCTCTAGCTACCGTATGTCATAAGTCCGAAGGCCACGCGGTGAATGTCCTCGATGGCCTTACTTATTGGCGCGTGTGTGGGTGTTTATGTATTTAGGTCATGTTGTTTATGTGTTGTAAATAGATTAAATGCTTTGTGTATACATAGTTTGTTCTTCTTTGCGCTGCTCTCTCTCGAATATTTTTTTTTCTCTGAAGTATGACTACCTATTTTACATTTATTTGCTTTTTTTGTTACATTTGATTTCATTTGTTTACAAACAAAATTTTCCGTTTACATCTTCACACAAAAATTACATTTTTACTCACAAATATTTATACCTGTGAACATTTTTATTATTGGTATCAAAATGTTTATTATTATTTTTATTATTATTATTTCTCTTCCTTTTTATTTTCTACTACTCTGATTTCTTACAGTCAAATTTACATTTTTTTTTTTTACATGTTTATGTATGTACATATATTTACATCGTTCATTACAAAGGTCGTGTCTTAGTTGCTGACTAGGCCAGCTGCTTCCTGGTTTCTGATTTTACCCGCTCACCCAACAGCACTCTTGCTCTTTGTTTGTTAGCTACCGTTATGTGCTGAGAAAATTCTTCTAGCACAATGTTAATGAGTCTGTGGTTACTCTCCCGTCTTGCTGTAAACATTCTTAAGCCTTTAAGCATTATCGGAGCTCCCCATTTTAAAAATCCAAATGACCCCACTGCCATGCCTCGCGCTATCTCCGCCGCCATCCACGCGTACTGCTTTTAATCGGAAAAATCCTCTTTCGTTTGCAGTACTTCGCGTACGCGTTGGACTATATCCGCCAATTTGGTATCTAATTTTATTCCGTCATTTAGCCGATGTTGCTGATTATCAAGTTTCTGTAACCCATCCCTTTTGATTATTGCTTGTATTAATTCTAGTAGCTTACCTTCTCCTACTCCTTTTATTCCTTGTACAACTTCTTTCAAGTTCAAGTTTGAGCTTTTAAACTTAAATATCTGAGTTTTTCCTCCTCTTGCCCCGGGTCTAGCCTTGTTTCGGATATTTTAGCTGTGCAGTCTCTCGCTAGGTTTATCAATCCTGAGTCTGTTACTTTTAGCGTCCTGTGGTCGGTATGGTCACACTGCACATGTAACTTTTCCTCTACCTTGGTGCCAAATGCATGCTGATTCTTCGCGTGAAAGCATGTCCAATATGTGCCCTTTAATTTGACCAGTATTATTCACTGTTTTTCACTGTCTTGCCCAATTTAAGTCGTATTTCGCAAGTATGGTCTTCTTCTACCTCTTGTGTTGGTTTCATTTGTTTGCATATGCGTATTTTTTACAGCTTATGGCATTGATTTACTAATTTTTGCGGTATTGGAAACATTTTTTGCAAATTTGAGTAAAATTTGCCAATGGTTTTGTATCAGTTACATTATTTGGGAGGTTATTAATTTTAGACGATCCATAAATTCCTTTAGAAACATCAATAACATTATTTAAATTTCTTTTTTTTTTCTTTGCCTTTTATTATAGTTGAATGACCTTTAAATGTTTCTGTCAAGCATATGTAGCAATTGCAACTATCATCAGACAAACGGGTTTCCTTTGGAAGTATTCCGTCCTTATAATAAGGAATCTGTTGAATAGGACGTTTAAAAATCCCTTTTTCAGCATCAAGCAATGTTACGTAACAGATTTGACAGATACTTAGCAGGTATTTTTCATCATTCGTTTGAAAATCACTGCATATATTTTGTCTAATAGGATTTTCTATTAGTGTACTTATTTAAAATTTATTTGGGCTTGATTTACTAAATACAATTTGTTTACCACATGGGCCAAAAACCGTTTTTTTTAATTCAAAATCAGATGCTTTATTTATTAGATCAGTCATACCTTGAACATCTAACGTATGTACCTTTACAAATTATTCTGTTATTTGAGACAACATATACAAACACAATGTACGGAATAAAATTTACATTTTCTTCCAAACTTATATACAGAGGAAAGTCTACATCTCTTGTAAGTTTACATCCGCCACCTGATGAAGTGTATTCGAATGATAATCTGGATATTAATAAAACTAAATGTTCTTACATACAATAAGTTTTCCTTAATTATTTATAGTATAAAATAGCTACTGAAAGAAGTATGAGGGTAATTGTTTTTTTTTTTTTCGTGCTCTCTATACTTGAAAAATTAATATTTTTGGAGAAATGTAGAAGTCAAAACTAATTTGAAAAATTTTTTCGAATTAAATGCATTTTGATCAATATACAACTCAAAAAACGTCGAAAAATCACTTTCCTCATTTAAAATACCAAAGAAAAGTCAAATTGGAAGTAGGGGTGGATCAAAAAAAAATTTTCGACTCATTTTCTCATTTTTAATTTATCTAAAAATATAAATTTCATAATTTTTGAATATAGAGGATGAGTAACATATTTAAGTGGATAATAGTTGCCTGAACGTAGTATGT
Source organism: Copidosoma aretas (assembly GCA_030522625.1). Taxonomy (NCBI): domain Eukaryota; kingdom Metazoa; phylum Arthropoda; class Insecta; order Hymenoptera; family Encyrtidae; genus Copidosoma; species Copidosoma aretas. The sequence continues at coordinate 10,078 of JAPYYV010019572.1, forward strand.
ATCATGAAATAATACACAAAAAATGAAAAATATTGATATTTCGAAAAAATGATCAGCTGGGATTTTGATTCTTTTAAATTGTAAAACTATAAATGACCTAGAAACATAACTCTCAACCCGATTTGAAATATATTTTGATAACATTAAATGGTTTTTCAGGAACACCATGGAGTGCCCAAAACTAAGGTCCTTGAACAGAGCTAATATGTGGCTTTTAAAGGGTAGCGGGTAACAGCTTCCCACTGTTGTTTCGTTTAGCTGCTTGAAATCCGTGACCAATCGCCACCTCTTCTCGACATTTAGTCCCGGTAGTTTAGGCACTGTCCATATATTTGAATTATATGGAGAGGTCGACGATTCTATCACGTCTAAATCTATTAATTTTTGGATTTCTCTTCCGATGTTTTCTTTCACAGCCTGTAGGTATCCATATCTTCTGACTACAACTGGCTTACCTGTTGAAGTCTCAATTTTGTGTTCCATTAAGTTCGTTGTTTTTAACGGCTCACCATCTAAACCGAATACGAATGGATTTACCGCTATCAATCTTCTTATGTGCTGTAGGTCTTACTCGATACAGCCCACGGTATCCACCAACGTCATAATTTTCTTAATCCTTTACTTAATATTGTTAAAATAACCTTCTTTTTCTGCATAGGTGTCAATTTCTTTCTCCTCATTAACACTCTTGTATTTCAGGTTGTACCGCCTTTTCCCTACTTTTTCGTCGTAATTGTTTTCATTTAGCAAGCATACAAATGCACTTTCCTTCCTGGCGCTGTCCCCCACGTCGCCTATCCTTTTTACTTTTTTTGCTGTGTCGACCTCTATTAGGTCAACCTCCGGTACTGTAACATTTTTTGCTTGGTTTAAAAAGTTCACACATTCCGAATCTATTTTACACTCTGCATTAGTGCCCTACAAGTTTTAAAATGTACGTATTCTCGTCCGCTTTGAAGTGATACGTATCCATCTTGCGTGACCGTCGCATAAATAACGTGTCTGGATTTCGCTGCTATCTCGAAATATTCTACCGTCTTCAGTGGTATTTCTACACCCCCTAGGCTCAATTAATTTTCTATTGCACTGATTTCACCAATATGATTTTTAAACATGTCCCACCCGAGGATTCCATCTACTTTAATCGAAAAATCCTGCGGGACTATATAAAAGGTGCATTTCATTACGAAGATCATTACGTCTACCGTGCCCTTCGTCTCAGGTTCTCCATAAGCTACTCCAGTTATTTTTACATTAACGTTTTCATCTAAAGCCGCATTTTCTTTTATATAATTTTTATTTAGCAGCGAGATTTTAGCCCCTGTATCTGCACAGAAGGCAGATTTTTTCTTTTAGAGATCAGCACTTTCTAGTATTACTGTCAGCGGTCTGCGCCCCACCACCACCGCTGCGTAGTTTATTAGCACCGAAGGTGCATCCTTTGTTTTCTCCTTTTCTGCCGATTTTTCCTTATTATTTTTCCTTATTGCCTGAGCATGTGTATTAACTTGCTCATAAGCCGTATTTTTGTGCTTGCTTTTCGCCCTTTCCCATCCCTTCGACTAAATGAGTTTTTTCTCTTTCGCGCCCATTTTCTGCCTTTCTTGGATTATATATTCATCAATTATACACAGCCACACAAAAAAAAAAAATTTTGGGGTTAGGTGGTCGGACCATGTTAACTATATGTTTTTGGGGTCGCTGAATTCAAATTTGGGGTCAGAAT
>JAPYYV010019573.1:0-23791 GCA_030522625.1 Copidosoma aretas
ATCTTGTCCCCCCGCCGCTCTGCCGCAAAGCAGCTGACAACAATCGCGTCGTCGGCCTTCTTCCACACCTCCTTCGGCTCCCTCAGCCTCTCCCCGGGCCTGTTTCCGCGCGCCCTGTTCAGGGCGACGGCCCTCGAGCACGAGGCCGACATGATATTGTCCGCCTGCATGATGAACACGTTCACGTTGGTCGTCGTGATCTTCGGACAGTAGCGGTCGCAGCCGAAGGGATTCTTGATGCGCGTGCAGCGCGAGTTGACGCACCGAAAGTTCCCGTTCAGCTTCATGTTGTCCTTCTCCGCGTCGACGACCTGTCCGTCGGGCTTGTCGTGGCAGAGCATCAGCTCGCTGAGGTTCGAGCAATGGCCGAGCTTGCACTCGAAGGTGCCGCTCAGCTGGGCGCACTCGCTGCCGTTGTTGCAGTTGTACCGCTTGGCGTTCGCCAGGTTGATCTTTGGTCGATCGTTGATGATTCAAGGGGGGGGGGGGGGATTTTCAAGAATGTTCGGAGAGGTTTGGAACGATCGCGTCCCATCTCGTTTCGCGAGGATTGGATTTGTTTCGAGTTTCGCGAGATTTCGATGTTAAATAAGCATCGTAGCGCAAGACGGCAGTCGGTTGAAAGTTTTTCGACCACGCGCTCCGCGATTGGATCTCGATAACTCAATTATTGGTGAGGTTTAAGGTTGCGCAATACTTGGATGGGATATTAATTTTATCAATTTACTCTACTCCAAGTTTAATGGAAACTTGTTGGTTTTTGTTATGCAATAGTTGATATACCGTGTGGCATCTAAGGCCGTGCAATGTTTCAACAAGATTTTGAAGACGTCGAACATTCAATTTTACAGTATTTCAAAAGAGAGCTATCAATTTGGTCCTTGTTGTTACTGAAAACTTTTTGCAACTCTCTTTTCAAATCATAAATTATACGCTATCGGGGAAAACTTGATATTTTCACGCGGAATGAAGCTCTCGTTAATTTGACGTAACGAAAATAAAATAATGCGCACTATCAATTCAATTAAGGAAAATTCTCCTACCGCGTATTCAAAAGTATGAAAGAGCAACCTACCATGGGACAGGAAACGGTGGCGGGCCTGGAGCAATTGTCGAAGATCAGATCCGAGCCATTACGCCTGACGGTCGCGTGGATCTGGGGACAGAAGCCGGTGGTCCTGGTGAGACACCACTCGCCGCAGCTCGCCCAGACGCAGTTGTTTACCAAGGTAGTGTTGACCGTCTGGCACATAACGGGCTCCGTCTCGATTCCCGCCTTGAAGGCTCTGCCAAAACAGACGGGCCAGAGCTTTTATCCCGATGACGCGGGGGGCTGATTTGATGGAGATTGATTCGGCTCTTTTTCGGGCCACGGTATGGATTCGATCGTTACCTTGCAGCTTTTTTTTTTTACTGTTTTTCATCATGGCAGTGATTAATGACACGCGGATATTTTTGGTTTAAATTTTAATACGCTTTGGACGAAACACGATCGTACAACTTTGGAATATTAAAAAGTATCGATTGTGTTCTATTTCTGAACTCTTGATGATAATTTGGAAATTATAAATAGGCGAGTACATTCACGACGCACATATGTATAAGAAGTAGGAATTAACAGGTCGTGCACTCCACGAAGAGCGCGCTAAATTCATCAAACTCGATAAATTATTCGATCAGCGGCATTAAATTCACACAGCAAGAAACATCGACAAAAAAGTTAATTTGGTCACCCATCAATTGTTACGACAAAATGTTGTAATTTTATTTCAATCTTGCATAACGTAAGGAGGACAGGGGGAATAACAGCGTCTCGCTTGAGGCTTACCTGTGGGATGGCATGTAAATGGCTACGAAGAGGTAGACGAAGGACACGACGCTGATCACTATGGTAAACTGGCAGACGCATATGCCGCCGCACAGCTTGCGATCCTGCTCGGCTATCGAGCGCGGCTTGTACTTCCTACCCATCCCGGCTGTTGTTGTTCTTCTTCTCCTCCTTGTTTAACTTCCTCCGACGTTTCTCTCTTTACTCTCCTATTTGTACTACTGAGAGGCCCTATAGTGTCGTTGCAGAGATTTGCGCGCCGAGCACACTGCCCTCGTCTCCCATGGTTTCTTTTATCCTTTTCTGTTTTTCGTTCCTCCGCATAAGTATCTCGAGTGAAAGCACTTTGGGTTTTGCAAACTTTATTCGACTTTTTTTCTTCTTCGGTAGAAAGGGAATGCGATATGCGAGATGGCCCTTTAAAAAATATCAGGCGAAGAAGGGGCTCGCGTAGTTGCCATGTCTACAGGTCCTTCGTTTCGTAACAGTGAATTGTCTGGAAAAAGTGAATGCTTGGATACTTAATGTTGTGTTTAATTTATTTCAAGTGATGATTTTCATTTCTTATAGAGTTTATTTCTGAGATTACATTGCAATCTGGAAAGTGCGTTTGTTACACTATTCGGTGTAACATAGTTGTAAAGTTTTTATTGCAAAAAATTGTGTTTCAGTGAGAGGTTGATAGAAATTTTTTTTTCGAGCGATATTAGCCGAAATTATTGTTTGTTTATGATAAATAATAGAATCACAGCTAACTCTCGTTAGTATCACAAAATTAAAAAAAAATTATGGAATAAAAAAATAACATGTAAAACGACTAAGATAATTGTTCAAATGCAAATTTACCGGCATTTGTGGTGCTTCTCTTCAAATACGTATATAATTTTCCATAGCTCGGGGATTAGAACTCAATGTGACAAGTGTCGTTGAAACTCCTTACTCTACCGACATTCTTACTTGCTCTCTGACAGTCGACATAAGAAGTTGAAAACTTGCTCTAGATAAAGTTTAAATATAACGGTTTAAAATGAATGTACTGTTAAAAATAAAATAACAACAAGCACCGAAAAATGAAAAACCACAGATACAACAATTAGCCAGGATTTTTTTCTTCTTTTTTTTCACTCGTATATACTTTGAGTTTCAAAGATATCAACTTCATTAGAACTGGAACGTTTTTTCATAACTCACCAAAATTTTTAAAAACAATGAGCGAATAAGTTTTCTTACATTGGGTTCTGTAAAATTACACCGATACTTTGTTAAACATCTAATCGCGCACCGAAACGTCACTTTTAATCTTTGAATTATGTGAATTTATTTTTCTTTCGCTTTTTCATCAAGCAAAGTGTTGAATCCACTAGACTTTGCGAAACGCATTTAAAGTAATTGTCAAGCACTTTAATGTCATCCTACTACTTTGCACAACTATTACATTAATCCAATCGTCGCATAAATCAATTACGTCTTTGACGCGTGACGTGTATTAAGTGTCCGTACTCCCGTTAGAAGCCGCTTTAATTTATTATCGATCATCCGTGAAGCTCGATTTTTCCAATGCTTCTCGACGGCTATTTTTCTCTATCGCGCCATTAAATGGGCTCCACAGATGCCTCTCTGGAATTTCAGTGCAATAGTCATTTTTCAACGTAATTTGAATCGTTATTATCATTGACTCTATTTTTAGACTAATTTTTTGTTTGTTAGCTGAATAAATTTCGTAAGAATATAAATTCAGTACCCAAGTTTGCTCAGAACCATGAACATTACATGAAACGCGAAAGCAAAGTTACGCTTAGCTCGATGGAAATCCAAAAATACCGTATGATGTATATTGCATAAACTATTCACCTTGAGACCTAAGAAAATAATTTTAATTGAGACACAATTAGATCCACTTTTAGCTGTCCAATTTACCGCGTATCTATTCGCCGTTCTAATGCGGAGAACACTGGACAGGGGTAGCACCGTACTTTTGAAACAAAAGCTTTCAGTGTAACGAGTTTTTAAATTCCCATGCTCCGTTCGGGATTGAAACCAAGTTCTTAAGGTATTCAAATAAATTCACCCACGAAAGTTAATGAAAAAAAGCTTGTATCATTGTATACACGTACCTTATGCTCACAGATATTTTAAAATCTCCGACGATCACGTCATCCAACTCTTGCCAACTGTCGACACACAACGATACACTTTTCGAAATACATCGTTACCGTAAGTATACTGTAGATCGAAAAACGTTAAGCTACACGCTCTGTACATCAACATACAAGGTTCAATATATATATACATGTTCATGGCTGATCGAAGAAAAAACCAGCTCTACCGCTCACATATATTATTATTATTATTATTATTATGTAAACTAAAAACGCAGGCTCACGATATTTGGTCGTTTCTCAGCGAAAAAACATCACTCCCCCCAGAACCCGGCTCCAACTTTCACAAACAGTTACAGGGAAAAAAAAAAACCCCAACGACCCCACGGCAACAGCTCTCTTTCCGCGCTCGGCACGTGACGCTCGAAACGCCGCGCCGGAGCAGTCCACCATGGAATGTATCCTCCGTAACAATCACCACCAGCCAGACAAGCAAGCTCTATCCCCCCCGCGCCAGCCGCGCCGCCCCCCCCCCCGCGCCCGCCCCCCCCCCCCCCCCCCCCCCCCCCCCCCCTCCCCCCCCCCCCCCCCCCCCCCCCCCGCCCCCCCCCCTCCCCCCCCCCCCCCCCCCTCATAGTCCTCCCCCCCGCCAACGGAGGAGAGGATAAGTCACGACCGAACTGGTGCCGCCACCACCTGTGGGCTCTAGGACCGCGGGACGCGCGTACGGATTCCAGCCTCCCCTTGGGCCGACGACAAAAACTACGGTGGGCGGCTGAGACGACGACGACCAGGCGCCCGGAGACGACTCGGCCGACTGGCGTTTGAAAACAAGCAGCGGGCCATCCGGGGGATATGGGGGGGGGGTGGAGGCGCAGGCGCGCGCGCGCCAGAGTTAACCGGCTCGCGCCAGTTCGACTCCCGCTCTTCTTCTCGCGCGTTGTGTATGTAGGGAAGTGCTGTGGAGGAGGATACACCGGTTGTGCCGCCGTTGGACGGATTCCGCATGGGGTCGGGGAGAGAGAGAGTAGAGTGAGTTGCATTTTTTACACGATTATGATGGCTGGGGGTGGGTCGGGGATTATTAAATTTGGGAGGAGAGAGGTGTATGGGGGTTCTTTGAAAGTTGGTTTAAAACTTTTTGGTCGTTGGTAAGACGAGTTGTGGGGAGGGATGTGGATATGATGCGGACTCTGGGAATGTCAATGATTGCAATCATTCGTTGGTAATGACTGATTTTGAGATAGGGTTTTATACCAACCCAAATGATCGGGGTTTGATCCTGAGTCTTCGTTGAGTTCCAATGGGTAGGTGACGATGGTTATTATCGCGTAAATTTCAAATCGCAAGTCTGCAACGTCTGTCAGACACTGCCCAATTCGAACAACTAAATGTCATGCTAATCATAATAAGAATTATTCTACCAAATGTAAGCCAACCCTGTGGATCGAGTGGTTGAGTGACTTGACTCACTTGACCCGCCATTTCGTAATCGCTGAAAAATCTGGGTTCGAAACTCGCGGGGTCTCTCTTGACGCGCTTAGTAGTGCGTGATACTAAGTGAAAAGACAAGTTTCAAGTCTGTGCAATGACATTAATACACAATGAATGTGATCTGTGATAAAGTTCCTGGTTCTCGTGTGTAGACTTCGAGCTGTATTTTTTTTACATTAATAGTAACACTGTAAATCCAAGTGTGTTGTTAAAAGTTGTACACGCGTACAAAATATGAATATCACAGCAATGTTACTAAATATTTTATAAACAATAAAATTGATTTATTATCAACTATTCCACCACCTCTATTTAGTCAAACAACATTAAACAGAAATAATGAATCCAGTGAGGCTACAGAACGTAAAATATCATCCGGACACAGAATTAACGCGCTTATTGCAAATGTGTTGAATCTGTAAATGTTTGGCACACTATATAGCCTTCCTACATCGATTTTTTTCGTTGTAAATTGTTCGATTCGATAGAGCTGCTGAAATATTTAGCGAACCATCAGTTTGGCTGTTTTGAAAAATACTCATCAACGCCGTTGTAATATGCATTTTACAAAAAAAACAAACTTCATCCACACTTGAAGTACTTCAACACAATTGGATTTACAGTGAGTACAAACATAATGAAATATACCGTTAATACCGTTTGGAGAGTGGCAATTTTATTATTACTCCTTTTTTTTTCACTCCCTCATCGCACAAGACATCCTTCGAGCATCGAGAGTCAAGCTAACGTATCCGACACGTACGACCTTTGACTCTACCAAGGATATACATTACGTTCCTGCTCTTCGGGAGAAGCGAAGATCGCGCGCCCGCCGTTCGAAAATGCCAGCCGGAGCGAAGGGGGAATACAAAGAGGGTCAGCGAGCTTCTCCGCCCACCCTGTACTTTATGTAAATACACGTGTATATGTAGGTACTCTTGACTTACGTAGAACATACGTTTCCCCAACGACACGGTATACAACTTTCATACTCACATTGGGTTAGGAGTGTAAGGTGGCGCCGACTGGCCGACCAAGCAAGTAGATACAGCCGAGTCGCGTCGGTCGGACGTATATGGCACACATAAGTGAGCTGGCTCGGATCGTGCCGCGGCGCATCACGAGGTCGAGCTCTACTTATGGCGACCCGCGCGAATCGCCCCTATGGATACACCTCCGTCAGCCTATGGATTATGTGTGTGCGGTGGTGGTAATAATAAGCGACCGGCGTAATGAGGTTTGTTGTTTTTCCAGGAATCGTCGCGTGAATATTTTATCCGCGTGGTAGTTTGATTGCGGTGTCTCGTTTGAATTATTGAATAGCTCGAGGGATTTTTATTCGATGAAGGGGGAGTAGGAAATATATGTACATGTATGGAAAATTGTATTCAAAATTGGAGTATTTTAAATAAAGTGTGGATGCATCATGTAATAGAGGAACAAATAAATGTAAACGATCGAGCACTCGCAAGCTTCTATAGTTCTTTATTCAAGAATGATAAACCATATCAGTTGGACAAACAATCGTGTGATTTCTCGTTTATGAACGAGCGCAGCGTTACGCAGATCTGACTATTTGAACGATGCTAGAATCCCCTCATTTCCTCCGTCTAATTTAGCGCGTAAGACTGGAATTTCGATAGAAAGGCAAATTTTCTTTCGATTTCAGGCTACAAAAGTACATGCACTTTACGTATCTCGTGCACTCGAGCTCGCGACTATAATATTTATCTCGTGCAATCGACGTTTGGATTTTCGTTGTTTTTCGCGTAACACAAACGTTTGTATCTGCGAGCCGCGGGCTCGAGTGCAGCGTCTTATTATTCTTGGCACTAAAACAAGACTATTTTAGTCGACGATCGATTCGAAACCTCATCATCATTATCAACATCATCATCATCATCATCATCATTATCATGCGGAGATCTTTAGCGAAATTCAGTCGATTATTGAGAAGATGCGGAAAAACCTCGTTAGGTAAAAGATGACGCGAAAAGATAATATTTTGCACATCGCTATCACTGCAATTTGGATTTTACATTGAATGCTTGAAAAGACGAAGATTGTCTGCTCGGTGTGTGTTGGTGCTCTTATAAAATCGGTGCTGCTTTAGTTTGCGACTTTATGATTTTGAAAATCATGGGTTTATAAAATATACTATCTCGTTTGTGTCATATACCAGTTTCTCTCGATATTCATGGAATACGAATAACATAATTGTACACTTCGGTTCGCATTCATCTTTTTGTTAGTAGTAGTTTCGCAATTGATAATGTTTTTACGGGTGTTCACTAAAAAAAGTAGATTCGATATAACATTCGTATCTTTACATTCATTCTATTTTCTCATTCTATCATCTAAATCAATATTGCTATACTAATGAATTTTCCTGCCGACTGTTAACTTGACAACTTAACATGTACTTATTTAAGATTCTTTATATATATATATATTGATAAACGTAATTTGAAAATATTATAAAAGTGTATTTTTCGTGCGATCGACATACTGCTAAATTGGCAAATAATATATGAGTGGAAAAATTAAGTTTTTAATTTTCATAGCCTTTGCATCTACTTAAAAGGTCAATACTATTCGAATCTTGAGAAAATTCAGCTAGAAATTGTCATGTCTTAAAACTTGTGTAATACTATTGCACGACGAAGACATTATTTAGTTGATTCAAAAGTACTGTTTTAGCTATTACATAAATGATATCTCCGACGAAATTACTTATGATAGTTCAATTTCATTCAATTTAATCATCCACCACTTATACCTGCAATAGCTATTCATTCATATTAAAAAAATATTTCTGCTCATATAAACTAACTGCACCAACTTCAGTACTTTCTGCATCTTATCTTGTTCATTATTTTATTTCTATATTTTTAATATCTTTCAATTCAACTCTTAAATTCGAATACTACAGCGTTTAAATATTAGTTAAAACTTTAAATTCGATTATTTTTGCTTCAATTATTCATCAAACTAATACTTTAACGCCTCAACATTAACCAAATCAATCGGCCAAAAATACACATCTGAAACGTAGTTGACTCCTGTTGATATGGATATTTACAGCTTTTTAACAAAAATATGCAAACGCTGATTAAACGATTGACTGAAGTTGCATCAAACGAGCAATACTGTAGTCATGGAAATATAGCAAGCCATTTCGGGAGTGTCAATTTATGAAATAGTTCCCTTAAATTATTATTAAATTGACATTTTGACGAAGATTAATTGTGAGTATTCGAGTAAAAATATTGCAAAAAATATCAATAGTGAATATAAATAGATAGTATTGATATGATTCCAGTATCTTAAAATAGAAATCGAATACTAATTACAGCAGTAATTGAGATCACTCAGAAACGGAATGTATACGATTCAATAGTTGTACAGTACAATCATAATTCATTTAAATGTACAAACACATGATTTTCGTGTACATTTATCAAAATACTTTTGAAATCATTCTTACAAAATTTTTTTTAAATTGCATAGGTCTAAATAAAATGATTACCGAATATTTTTATCAAGTCTGCGTGCAAAAGGATGTATCTCACAACCATTCTAGCTTATAATAATAATTATAAAGTTTACGTTAAAACGAATTATTATCATTCCAACATTTGGGCGTCGACTTATCAGTTTGTCAAATCTTCAATATAGACTTGTTTTTTTTTTTATAACAGATTCTGGGATAATACAATTTCGCACTGAATTTCGACTTCATTGGTGCAATATTTTGAATATTTAATTTTGACTTAAATATAGCAAATAATGAAGATAGACACTTCGAATAACTTATTAACATAATTAAATTTGCACTAATAAGAGTTGGATTGAATTGTTATTTTAACTTTTTTTTTTTGGGTTAATCAACCAATAATTATTTTTCCACAACGCTAAATCACTATTTTAGTTCAAGCTCGTACAAAAAGCTTTCTTTTTAAGAAAGCGAAATCATTACAATACAATTAATAAATGGTATTGTGTTATCTCATTTCTGCCAGTCAATATACTATACTTTTCTTTGAACGCATTAACATTCAATATATTTCCGATCATTTAATATTCGTATTTCTTTGAGATTCCTCAACATCAACTGTAGATGCATATGATTTAATGCTTATAAATAGAAATATGATCAGCAAATTATATTAAATTGTATACAATGCACGATAAGTCCTGCGCGCATTGTTTGAAAAAAACCAACTTAATAGTATTATTTTATTGAAAAAATACAATGTTTAAATGTAAAGATTCGTATTACGTAATAATTGATTACCAATTCTGTAAAGTGTTTACCAAACTATGCACATTTTCATTCAAAATTAGGTGTATGGTTTTCCTTACATTCTTATACTTTTCTTATATAATCTGATATTACACAAAAGTGTTTTATCGTAGAAGATGATTCTTAGGTACCTTGCGTTAATGTAAACTTTAATTCATATTTTCTCAGCGACGAGAGAATAATGCATTGTCTCACACCTTGTATTTAATTAATGCCAATAATTTATTTAATTCCATAGTTAATGGAATTTCATAAAAATTAGATCGCTAAAAACTCTAAACTGAATTAATTGAAACGACCATGTGAGTTTTCACATCCAAAACAACAGGTACTTGTTTATAATTATTAATAATACAATTCACAGCAAATATGTGAGCAGCTTATCTCGAAGTATAGGACGAGTCGCACAAATCCCATCGAAGTAAAAAGTTAATTTTAATGTTTTAAATTAAGTTTGTTTCCCTATAATTACATTTTACTTCGTATTATATATTTTCTAAACCACGGCGCCAGCGCGGCGGCCACGTAAAAAATTCTTGATAACAATATTATTATTTTTTATATTATTATAATTTAACTGTGATATAATTATCAATAATATCCACAGGCATAACTTAACCTATTAATACATATGTATGTATGTATGTTTATATATTTCCATGTATTCATAATTATATATCTATATCTCTTTAGTTGTAACTAATTATTGTTATGTGTATGGGATTCATATTCTCACGTGCACAATGACGTGCTGTATATTTATATATGGTTATTTATTCATTTATTTTTAAACAATAAAATGGACAGAACAAAGCGCATGCGATGCGCCATTTTTATATATATTATTACGAGCACCCTCTTGTTCAACTTATTTTTATAAATTTTTTCTTTCAGTGTCTTTTGACGTCGCACAAATGTGACAGTAAAGTATAGTCAGACAGTTCATGACTACTCTGACATCTTTGATTTTTGCATAACATAAATGCAACGTCAAATTCTTGATTCGTGTTTCGTGTGTGTTTCATTTTTATCTTTTTTCGATGAAAAATATCAGTAATGCCACTTTTTGACAATGAGTAAAATGAGCTTAACCTATGCTTTTTGTAAACCGTAGATTTAATTTGTCGCTTTTATTGTTATTAGCTTTAATGATTAGGAAGGCGCAGCTAAGTTCTTTGGTTTATCTCTTACTCTCGTAAAATACCGACCCCAGTTTTCTCGTTTCGAGCTTGACGTTTTGTATATATATATATATATATATATATATGTACTCATCAACCAATTCTTAAATCGATTATTATTGTAACCGAGAGATGATTGAGTCTTGAATATTTCTCTTTCGTTTGCATTGAGCAGCATTGCGGTTGGACAGATTTATCATTATGATTAGTTTTACTTCACTTATCCGTAAACAATATACTTTTGGCAATCGGAAAATGCAATTAGTTGCAATTTTTAAAAAACGTGAAAGTCTTATAAAAAAATCTAAGGTACATCGATGAAGATTGTTTGATTCGAGAATCATAAAAAGAGTTGGAAGTTGGATTATTTTCAGCGAGACGAGACGAGTATACTCAATAAATATCATTGAATTACGCCAGTGTGACGCATCCGTAAAAATATATCGAGTTCAACTCGATTCGAACTCACATACATGTTCAAGGACATCGATTTAAAAACCTATCAATGGCTTACAACGTATCGTTGATAATATTGCAAGTAACGCGTTCGTTAAGCGATCAAAGTGAAACTTTTGATTTCCGCCGACTACAAATAAAATTCGATCTCCTAAACATTGACGTAACGGACGAAAATATCATTTATCTCCTGTCATATGTACCTATATAAATACATAGAGCAATACAACAGTATACTCCTTTGCCATTTCCGTTTAGCCAAATCGGCGGGCACCTAAAGAAAAAAAAAAAAAAAAAAAAACGACAACGCGAAAAAAAAGGAAAAAAAAAAAAAAAAAAAAAAAAAAAAAAAAAACGACAACGAAGCTTATTGCTAAAAAAACATCCGGATTCGTTGTTCTCGCTCTCGCAGATCTCTTTTTTTCCCCATTACGTCTCTTCCTCGCACTGACGATCTGACGATGAAGTTTTGCGGCGTTCGACACTGCGATGCGTGCACTACGGTCGAAGGGAGCCGGACTCGTAGCGTCGATCGTTCGACTGGCTTCACTCCCGCGCCGGGGGGTGAGCCCTGGGCAACAGTCAGTACTCCTCCTCGTCCTCCCCAAAGTCCTCCTCGCCCAGGATACTGGAAAAGAACAGAAAAAAAAGGGGTGGAAGGGATCACCCCCCCTTCACGATCACTTTTGCGAACCTAGGTGCCACTGCCGCTGCGCTTCTATCGCTCTCGTCGGCGGGTATGTTAGCTCAGGAATTTTCGTGATCGACACTTTAGCGTGCGTCAGGTGAAAATCGAAGAAAAATAACATTCCAATGGACACGTGTGTTTTTTTCGTACAGAAACTTTATTCAAAAGCGTTTATACAAAAAATAAAACAGAGCCTTGTCTTGGTCGTATACAGTATTTACAGTTTTATCATGATATTTTGATGGCAGTGGCGAACGAAACGAAATCGATACGGAAGGCAAAGAAAGCTTCATCACCTCTCCCCGAGGTAACATACGCGTCTCGAGTATTTAATCACGCAAGTTTCGTGATGGTCGATAAAATAAACGAAAACCAAAAGCAACGATGTATACAACAAAACTATAATAATCTAGCCTCTCGGGGCACTGCATACATACGCGTTACTTACTCTTCCTTTCTTTCGTACTTGTCGATGAGGCTCCTGCTCCCGCCGCAATGCTTATTCACCGGCGCGCAGTACCAGTAGCACAGTACGCTCAGCGACAGGAGGAACAGCAAAATCGGGATCGTTATTGCCAGGATCAAGTTTCGCAGGGTGTCGTCCCACGAGTACCTTCATGTCGCATGCGAATTTTTTCACGTTAATTTTGGAAAGTTGTTGGAATGTTATCGCGATTCTCCGTGCCTATATTCGCGCCTTTACTCGTGGTTTTACTGGGAAATTTTGAGATTGATCGGTTGAACTTTATTACAGCAAGTACGTTAAACCATGCATTACAGTATTGTGTAGTATTATGTAGTAGCTCAACCTGCGGATTCCAATAGCTCTGTAGTTTTTGAGAAAAAAAAATTTTAATGGTTCGAACCTATATCGAAAAGATACACCAGAAATGGCATCCCATCGATCAAATCCATTCGAAACCAAATAATAGTTGCACTTTGTATATTGTTTCACAATTTTTTTTGTTACTAAAATATATTCATCACGAAATGAACTTTTACAACCCGCGTGAGTCCCCATTCGATCCGACGCAAATGTAACCTCTGATATAATAATCCACCATTGTGGTCGGACGGATCGAGAAAAGGCAGTTCGATATAAAGTGCAGCTGCGCATACCTCGAGACGACGGTCTCCGGGTAGGTTTTGCTGTAGTAGCAGGGGAAGACGGTGCCGTAGCTGTTGCGGCCGTATTGCTCGGCGAACTTTGAGCAGACGACCCCCGTGTCCGGGTAACCGCAGCCCTCGGCGTTCACGAAGAACTTTGTGTCGTTCATGTCCCAGTCGAACTCCGCGTCGGCCGGCCTCGTCAAAAACTCGTCGTACGAGATCTTCGTGTAGTTGACGCGGATCTGATGGCAGCTCGTCACCGCCGCGGTGCAGCCTTGAATTGCGTTTTGGGAAAAAAGAGAAAAAAAATTAGTCAAATTATTTATCCACCCACGTCTTTTTTTGCGAATATTCAAATTCCATGGGAAAAAACATCTCGAGAAATGGCTCTCTTTTGGATTTTTTTACCCAATTTGAAATTTTCAAAGTTCGTTTCGCACGCACGGCAAATCTATGAAAGAATTTTCTACTGCGTTATATTTCCCGTTCATGTTACAATATCCCTCTACAAGTGAATTTCAATAGGCAGAGTTTACTAAAAATCAAGCGCCATGTACGAATAGATAGCTTCAAAATGAAGAGACACAAGTAGGGAATCGCTCTCGTCCAGAGAACGTAAAAATCCATTCGACGCGCCAAAGAAACAGAGAGACCAAAATCACCCCAAACCGCAACGACCCGCGATCAGTCCCCCCAAGACACTCACCTTCCCTGCAGCTCGACCACGAGCAGTTCCTCAGTCCCTCGGCGAGGACGTGGCTCGTCGTCGCGCAGGTGATGGGCTTGGGCGAAAAGTCCGCCAGTATGGTAGAAATGGCCGGCTCGACGACGAACGGTATGGCAAAGAGAAAGGCAAAGACCGACAGAATCGCCGTCGTTCCCAGACACATGGACGCGTACCACTTGGCCTTGACCTTGAACGCCTCGACCTCCTCGGGCGGCAAGACCACCGCGAGGATGCCCTTGACCCCCGTCGCCGGTGGCGCGGCATCATCCTCATCCTCCTCCTCGGCCTTGCTGCTGCCATCGGCCGGCAGGGTTCCGCACTCGCTGCCGGCCGCATGGCTCGCGAGGCTCGACTTGCGCCTGCTGCTCGCGCGCTCGGCCAGCTCGTCGTCGGCCATTATGGCGGCCTCGTCCGAGTCGACGGACGAGCCGGTGCCGTAGCGCAGGGCGCGGTAGAAGCGCCGCTTGGCCGCCGAGGCCGCCGGCGGACGGCCCCCCCGACCGACGACGCCCGTCGGACCCGTCTCGGTTGCCGGGGGGGGGGGGGGGGGGGGGGGGCGGTGCCCGGGCGGTGCCCGGGGGTCCTTGGGCCCTCCCCCCCGCCCGCCTGCCCCGCCCCGGCCCCCCCCCTCGGCGGGGGGGAACCCCCCGACTCGGCCATCCGCTTCGGACGGGGCGAATCCACGCACGGGAATGGAAGTCTACGGTGGTTCCTCCGCGGTCGCAACGGGACGGCGGAAATTTACAAATACATACACACAGCTATGGTACCGGTCGCTCGGTTATTATTTGTTTTCTTCTGCTTCCGTCGAATATCACTACTCGTTTTTTCCCCTTTTTTTCTGTCTTGGTTGGCTACGGTGTGGCACACATTACTCGTGAAAATGTTTGCGCGCGCAGTTGTGTGTCGTGCGATCCGTGATGTGTCCTTGACCCTCGTCCGTTGGATCACCCCCTACTGCCCGTTCATCGTCCTTCTCCCTGGGCCGCGAAATTTTCCCGGCAGTGACATCGATGGGGGGAAAAAAAAACAACCTTCCCGGTGCGCTGAATAATAATCGTGCCTGGCGCTCGAAACGTATACAATATGATATATAATGCACTCGTCCGGTGTGTACGATGGTTCGGTAGACTGATGATTTGAGCCACGCGTTCCCCCCCCCCCCTCCCCCCCCCGTCCGTCTCCTAGTAGGGCCCGCGCAGAGAGAATACCGACTGGGGCGTCGGGCGCGCTTCCAGGAGGGGAAGGACCGAAACAGAGGGGAAGAAGAAGAGGATAACTCTTCCAGGAGGGGAATGCCTGAAACAGAGGAGAAGCAGAAGAGAATAATCGCACGTGAATCGTGGATGTTGTTAGTTGCACGCGAGCGCTCGGTCGATGAGCGGGCTCGTGCGAGGCGTCGTCGGTCTGTGGGAATCGATAGGGCTGTAGGGGAGGGTATTTTTACTCAAAGCGTTTTGCGCGACTGGCTTCACCGATATTGTGTAAAAACTCGCGTTTCTTGTTTTTTTTTTATTTTTAACCATGGTTTTTAGTACGTTTGAAAAATGTTCTAAAAAATTTATCGCGATATTTTCAATTTTAATTAAAAGATTATCACGATGCAATTATAACATCTATTTTTAGAAGTTGCCTCCGGCTGAGTTAGGCTATCGATTTCACTTTATCGCGCGATCGATCTATTTTATAAAATTTAATTAATTGTAGACGGGTGTACATAGGACGAATCGACTATGTTTTTCATGTCTACAAATGTAGTTTTGTAGTAGTATTAAATTTATGAAGCCGCATTCTTTTTTAAACTAAATTTTTGACAAAGCATGAATTATTTATGATATAACTTTTTCATCATGAGTATACAATTTACTATGGCATGCAATCTTGAAAGAAAATCGATTTAATTTTCAGAGCCTCTCAACTTGATTAATCATTTTCAAGGTTATCGTTTATACAATGATCAAGTTGGTTTTTTTTTTTTTTTTTTTTTTTTTTTTTTTTTTTTTTTTTTTTTTTTTAATTTGCGTTCAATTGCTCAAACGTGAGATTGGAATTTTGACAAAGAATAAAAGAAGAATCGAGACCACAGTTAATTCAAAAATTTATATTTATTTCAATAATTACAGCGACATGTTAAAATTTGTTCCATAAACTCCTGGCATTAACGATGTCCATTAAGAGTGTGGAAAAAATTTGGTTTTTTTTTTTCTCTACTCCTCTTTGTACAATCGTTTCAATTTACAAAATATAATTTCCTATATTTATAAGTGTGAACTGCACTCACCGAGAAACCCTATCTAAAAGACATTATTATGCTGAGAACTGTGCGTTAGCGTCTCTCTCTATGTATATAAAAAGTTTTAAGGCATGTGGCTTACTGTTTTTTTTTTTTTTTTTTTTTTTTTGTAATCTCTTTTGTTCTTAATCCGACATCAAACACATTGTGGTTTATACGTGTGACAAACGCCTGTACGCTGGATATCCTTTATTGATAAAATAATGCTGTGCGTGCTACTCTTAAATTTGTTTTCTATACTTATTGAATTCCTCATTCGCATGCTTTTAGAATTCATCCCGAAATTTGTATTTAATTTATCTATACACTTATATCACATTATCACGAAGTTCTTATCACAATATCAAAAAATAGTTGAATTTTCACAATAGTATTTAAAATACACATATTACACTTGAGCCGAATTTCTTTTACAATTGTAAAATCAAGAAAAAAAAAGTATCTTTGGCAGTTGGGCGTGTAGCGAACAACACATGTAAAATAATTATAATACGTACGCAATAAATTCAATGTACCTTATTGCTGCGTATCTTAAAAATACCATATCGATTAATATTGAAAGAAAAGTCTTTGACTTTTAAAGAACACATCGATTAATTTCACAAAGTGGTATAATAGTAGTGGTAGGTACACGGCACTTTGTGCCAGCTAACAAATATTTTGCTTCTCAAAAATACTCGTCTTCAAGCCGCACACACAGATTATTCTTACCAAGCCGATCGTATGACCAACGAACTATCATTATTATTATTATTATTATTATTATTATTATTATTATTAGTATTATTATACACAACAAAATAGTCCAACGCGAAACAAATACCACCACCATCGTCATCGTCACGAATCCCTGCTCTCTGAACTTGACCTTTCCCATCAGGCAACTCTGCTCCTAAAGCTGCTGCAGCTGCTCAGCGAGTATCGTAAATTTACATATTTAAATAAAAGTGGAGGGGTGCGTGTAAAATCGCGAGCGAGCGGCAAAAACTTTGAGACTACGGTCGCGATGATGATTAATCAATAAACATCATCGCTAACCATACTATCGGTAACAACAACGACAACAACAACGACAACAAGAACAACAATGGCAGGTACACTGTAAATCCAAGGGTTTTTAAAAACAGAATACCCTTGAGCGTATAATTTTTTGGGCTAATTACTTGGATTTCCACAGTGCGCTGGTGCAGAGGTGATGGTGGTATGGTGAATGTCGAGTCAAGTTACGGTAGTAGTACAGTAGTATTATCAGCAGTAGCGGCAGAGGAAACATGAAGGGCAACGTGTATAATAAAGACGGGTATAACGGCGTATGAGAGCGTCGTCGTCGTCGTCGTCGTCGTCGTCGTCGTCATAGTCGCCGTCGTCCCGGTGCTTACGTGACGGATCTCAGAGCGTGACGGAGTCGGCGCCTCCGGTGTCGGCCAGCGCCGCCGAGGCGCTCTTCTCGATCGCCGCCCCGGGCGTACCCTTGAACCTCATTTTGGCGTCGTCACCGACGACGACGGTCCTCTGGCAGAGTATCAGGGTCAGACAGCTGACGACGAACAGGACGCTCGGCAGGGTGACCGCGACCAAGAACTCCCGATAGGTGGACTGCAGGTCGAAGCGCGATACGACGACCTCCGGCTTGTTCTCGGCGTAGTAGCACGGAAACCTGGCCCGCGCGTTGTGATCCGAGCCGTCTTTCCCGTACTCCTGGAGAAACAGCTTGCACTCGTCCCTCAGAGTGTTGACGCAGCCCTCGAGGTTTATCATGAGCCGGCTCTCGTTGGCTATTATCAGATCGGCCTCGGGCGGCGTAACCCGGCGCGTCTCGTCCAGCGGCTTGGTCGCGAAGACGTTCAGATACGACAGATAGGTGAAATTCGTCAGATCCGTGAGCAGATTTTTCTCGAGCACCGAGCCGTTGATGCAATCGACGGCCTCGACGCCCAGACTCGTGTTGTAGATCCCGTAGCACGAGGACATGAGTATGTCGTTGCGCCTCTCGTTCCAGATCTCCCGCTCGGTCTGGGCGTCGATCGCGCTCTCGCACGCGCTCAGATAGACCTTGTCGCCGCTCAGCAGTATGACGTTTTTGTTGCGCGTCGGTATGTCGACGCAGCGCCGGTCGCAATTGTAGGGGGTGCGTATTTTCGCGCAGGTGCCGCGATTGCAGTTGAACAGGCCGTCAATGTCGATGCAGGTGATCTTGCCTCGGCGGCCGGAACACTTGAGGGGCGCGTCCGTGTCGTGGAACATGCACTCGAAGGCGTCGGTTATGTTGATGCAGATCCCGGTCGTGCAGTTGAACGTCCCCGTAAGATTTCTACACTCGTCGGCTATGCACTTGTACTTTTTCGCGTTCTCCTGGTCTATGCCGTAG
Source organism: Copidosoma aretas (assembly GCA_030522625.1). NCBI lineage: Eukaryota > Metazoa > Arthropoda > Insecta > Hymenoptera > Encyrtidae > Copidosoma > Copidosoma aretas. Next base: position 18,551 of record JAPYYV010019573.1, read on the forward strand.
CAGGTTTTGTTCGTCGTGTTCGTACAGTTGGCCAGCAGTATGCTCGAGCCGTTGCGGCGCAGATTCACGTGGATCTGGACGCAGGGGCCGGAGGTCTTCGACAGGCACCACTCGCCGCAGCTGCCCCAGTCGCAGTTGTCGGCGTTGGCGGCGCGTATGGTTGTGCACATGACCGGCGTCTCGCTTATACCGGACTGGAAGGCCCGGGTGCTCGGCATGTAGATCGCCACGGTCAGATAGACCAGAGCCACCGAGGATAGGACCGCGGTCATCTGACAAATGCAGATGGTGCCGCAGATGCGGTTGTCCTGCGGCGGGATCAGCAGGTCCTCCGGGGGCACGGGCTTCCCCATGGCTCCTTCTGTTCTTTACACTGGGATGATACTGCGAGGCTCGGTGGGTTTACCTGTGTTATACTTGCTGCGCACAAGGTCGCGGAGTGACTATCGAAACGGCATGGCTGCTGCTGCTGCTGCTGCTGCTGCTGCTGCCTGGCGGTTATGGTTACAGATTTATATATATATATATATATATATATATTGGGTGACGAAGATGGCGACTACTACGAAGAAGACGGTGCTTTAGGATCTGTCACACCCGTGGACGAGGAACACGCGCACGCACACACACGCGCACACGCGTCGTGGCCGTGGTCCTGTGGCAGCGGCTCGTCGGTGCAGTCCCTCGCGCACTGGGGAGAACAGCGGAGGCAGCAGCAGCAGCAGCAGCAGTAGAAGCAACGGCAGGGCGACGCGCGCGCAACTGGATCGATGCTCCGGGCCTGCGCTCTGGGCTCGGGTAGTAGCGGGTGGTTGTGCCGCAGTGACGTCAGCACTACTGCGAAACGCAGGCTGTGTGTCATGGCTGGGCTGGTTGCCGGAAGGAGGTGGCTCGCAGTGACTGTGTAGTTTGGGGGGTGCATCAGGTGGGGCGCGTGCTTTTACCGACCGGACTGGTAGGGCGTGTGCTGGGTGGGTGCAGTTTGCGGGGAAACGGTGAGGCGGCCCGTCCGGGGAAGGAGGGCGCGAGATATATAACCTGTCGGAGGGGGATCGGGAGGGTTTTTGTAGGGGAAATTTTTCTTGAGGGACTTATGGAGATGTTCGAGCTGTTTTTTTATGTATAGGGTAGACGTTTGCCGATTTCTCGAGTTAATCCTAATTAATAATTTATTTCATACTTTCCGGTTTATCAATGAAGGAGTTACACTATAATTGTATATTTTTTAACTTCGTGGTCATGATTTTACTTGAAAAGTCCATTGTCAGCAAATTTTGGTAGAAACAGTCGAGTAGGGTAAGACGAGTCATTGACGAGTGGAGAAATTAAAAAAAACTTAGTAGAACCATCAGAATTAGGTAAGACGAGCCATTGCCTGGCAGATGAATTAAAGAAAAGTCCGTAGAAACAGCCGAGTAAGGTAAGACGAGCCATTGACAGGTAGAGAAAGAGAACTAGGTAGAAACAGCCGAGTCAGGTAAGACAAGCCATTGACGAGTAGAGAAATCAACGAAAACTTAGTGGAAACAGTCAAGTAAGATAAGACAAGCCATTAAAGGTAGAACTGAAGAAAACTTAGTAGAAGCAGCCGAGTAAGGTAAGACGAGCCATTGATGAGTAAAGAAATTGAAGAAAACTCAGTAGATACCGTCGACTTAAGTAAGGAACTCAGCCCTTTTTTCCTAAAGTTGCACTGTATCCATGATAAGTTTTTTCATCAAAATAACATAGCACGATGACCAAAGACTATGTTGAAAATCAATTGCAAGATTCCCTTTACGCTCAGGAACATAAGTGAAAGTTAAAGAAAGTTGATTTAATAGGTCTATTAACATGGCCAAAAATAGTTTTTGAACGAAAAATCGATGGTTGAGTAAAAGAAAGTCAATTAAGATTTTGGTCAAGGAAGGTCTCAGTTCAAATTTTCGTCAAAGAGTGTGTCACTTCAATTTTCGTCTAAAAACAGTGTCAGTTCAATTTTTGATCAAATAAGGCGTCGGTTTGAAAAAATTTTTTTTTGTAATTTTGTAGTTGCAACATTCTTTGCAGAAACCACTGTCTGAACAAGTCCCTGCAATGTGCACGGAGAGAAATTGGACTGTAAGACCTCGCATATTCATTGAAATCTTGCAGTTCGATATAATAAGGCTCCTACAGTCCAATTATTGGAATAACGATGCAGTACCGAGCTTCAAGAGCTCAAGCGTTTTGACTCTTACATGACAATCTTGAGGCTTGTTAGTGCGGCTCATAACCCGAGAAAAGGTGAAGCAAGTTAGTATATGTATACAGCTAAAGGTGGATTTTGACGGTACGCCAAAAGCAGCTTCTTGTGTCTTTGGAGTCCTTACACCGCGAATTTTGAATACTTTAACAATATTACAAAGAATAATAACTATACCCCTAAAAAATAACCTTGTATGCGTATCAATAATAAAACACATTTTACTCACGTAAATTGTTCCAACTTGCTTCAAAATTGAAATTTATTTCGTACACACAACATTACCTCTTAACTGACTGGTCGCTGGAAATACAACGATGTTGAACTTCATCTTGACGTTGAAATTTGCTTTTAGCATCCCGCCAAAATGTATGCTGTATAACCTGTCGTCAAAGGTACTGATGTGCTCGAGTCAAAATGGCGTCTTGCCGTCTTTGCGTCTACAACAACACTGACTGTCACGCACAGAAAATGCGCGGTTTTTCGGTAAGCTCCGATATTATTATATGCGCAAATTCCAAAATCACGCGATGAGTAATGCTCGGCGTGATGGTGCGATCCCACTACGGAGTTGCGCAGCACATGAGCGCATTAGAAAAACCCACAGGAAGTGCGACAAGTGTATGACAGTCAGTCTAGTTTTAGACGCAAAGACGGCATGACGTCATCTTGACTCACGCGCAACAGTGCCTTTGCGATAGGTTATACAACATACATTTGAACTAGATTCCCAGCGTCCAGCAGCTTAATCTTCTGGCATCTCATCTAGGAAGTTAAGAGGTAAATTGTTGAAAAATTAAAATTTTCTCAGAACAAACAACATAACGTTTGTCAAATGTGTTTTACTTAATTTATTTTTGTTATTTATACACAAATAGGTCACTTTTAGGCTTATATGCATGTTATTTTTAAAAATTGTTAAATAATAGAAATTTCGCGCTTTAGTTGAGTCATGGATGCTAAAAGCTTAAGTACGTGCGCTTCTACTTCCATCAATCTGACTGTCTCGCTCCATGTATATTTATATCAATCGTTGGGTCATGAGCCTCGAGATTGTCATGAGAGAGCCCATAGGCTTGGGTTCTTAAACCTCGGCACTGAATCGAGCTCTACGAAGACAAACCCTTGTGTTCTCTCAGACTGAAATTTATCTCCGTGTACATAGGTATGGAACAGTGGGCATCTTTATTTGATATGATCTATACATGGATACATTTTTTACAAACAAACAAACGGGCTAACTTGTACGTATCGCAAATCTTCTACGTTGATTATTAAAAAATTGCATGAATAGACAAATAAGACAAACGTAACACAGGGAGTCTTTATTTACTTTTCGAGATGTACTTTTCCTTATCACTGCGATTAGTATTTATTAATTATTTCAATGATTGAATTATGCATCACTTAAAGAATGAACTAATCCCTCAGTAACTTTCATTGATCAATTGAATATTTGTTGAAACACTCCTGTCTAATATCGATACACCTACAAAATAAACGAAGATGCTTTTGCAGTACGAAGGGATTCGCTAATTTGTTTATAAATATACCCTATAAAACAAACCAAGACCCATCGCAGTACGTATTTATACAGGATTAGCGCGTTTGTTTATTGAAAAATAATTTATTTATCTCAAAAAGTAAATTTGTTTATTCATGCGGATTTTATCCGTGTAGGTCATATCAAATGAAGATGTGTACAGTGTTGGATGAATATATTAGGCATTGGGACTTAGACAGTGGTTTTTGCTAACAATGTTGTCACTACAAAATTTAAGAAATAATTTTTTTTAAACTTACACCTTCTTTGACCAAAATCTGAGTTGAGTCTTTGTTTTAATCAACTCTCGAAATGAAATGTTTCCATGGTATTGTTTCTCGGGAGTATTCATTTACATACTTGAGATTGAAAAAAAAGTAATGAAATACATTTTGAGAAAATTTAGTGAAAAAGGAAAATAATGATGTATGTAATACACGTATTTTTCAATATTTTTATTTGAACGTCTGAAATTTTTGAGCTCCATAATTATACCAAACTAAAAAACAAAATATCAGTTTTTACATTTTCACTTTTAACAACGCCTCTTTTGGAATAAACATAATATATACCCACGAGATGAGGTGGTCGAGATACCTACCGAGCGTACACGAATTCCTGCCAAACTCGTCCAGTTGGCACGGATTTGAAGAATAATCGCCGTACAAGGGGGCAAAATTCTAGCCATTTCGCAGACAGCACATCCAACACGAAAACTAAAGCCCGTGCCAAATGGCTTTTCTCGCGATTCGGGACGAGAGAGCTAATTCCACGAAAGTTTTCCAACCTTCTCCCCCCACCCCGAACCCCATTACTATTAATCAAACAGGTAGCCGCTCTCATCTTCGATAATATCGCGCTCCGACGAAACAGCGAGCCGATGTCTGACCGAACGCGGACTCTTCTACTTGCACCGCCTCTGCTGCTACTACCACCGCCTGCGAAATGAATAAAAAGATTAAAAAAACCGACTGCAGTCGAAATTATACTCTCGCCCCCCGCCCCGATAGTTCATCGAATGCCCCCGATCGATCGGCCGCCGCAGGTGAGCCCCGGCTCTTTCCCCTCTGGCCTGGATTTCCTAGGCTCGCGTAAAACATTCAGGTGCTCTCGGCGCAGCGGCATTCCGCCTGTCTCCGCGCTACACTTTTCCGCAATTGCCTTGAGGAGAGAGAGAGAGAGAGAGAGAGAGAGAGAGAGAGAGAGAGAGAGAGAGAGAGAGAGGGGCCCGCGGCGCAGCGGCATTCCGCCTGTCCCCGCGCTCCCCTTTTCCGCAAGTGCCTGGAGGAGAGAGAGAGAGAGAGAGAGAGAGAGAGAGAGAGAGAGAGAGAGAGAGAGAGGAGTAAAGGGAGAAATAAATAAAAATAGGCGAGAGATCGCGTGCCGCTCCAGTTTCGCGGTTGCGCAGAATTTTGTGCACCCCCGAGTCGGAAGGAAGGATCGGGGTCTCGGGCCGTAATGCCGTTCTCCGTGC